>PJAB01000290.1:0-30619 GCA_002887195.1 Chrysochromulina parva | reverse complement strand
CCCCGCCCCCCCCCCCCCCCCCCCGCGCTCCGCGCGGGGCTCCGCAAAAATTCATTTTTCCGAAAGCTTAGGACGTCCCGTCCGCTTCAAGTCCAAGCGTTCGCCAAGGTCAGCGGCCAACGCTGATGGGATGCGGTGCGTCGGCCGCCAAGCCTCCAGCCAACGATGCACCACCCACCACAACCCCTGGTACTCCGGTCGCGGTCGCCCCGCCCGTTGCCGAACAGCCGCCTCCGACCGCCGCCGAGGTGTCTGCCAAGGAGGAGCCGCCGCCGCCCGCCGAGCCACCGCCGTCCGCCGAGCTAGCGCCGCAGGGCTGTGATCAGCCCACGGGTGGAGCCAGGACACCAGCGATTGCATCCGAGCACGATGACCTCGAGGAGGAGCCGCTGCCGGAAGCGCTGCCGATCGGCAGCATCAGCAGCAGAGCAGAAGCAGAAGCACCCTTCAAGCCAGCGTACTCGGTGCTCTTTGTGCTCGGTGCGCCGGGCAGCGGGAAGACGGTGGTCTGCGCCGCGCTCGCCGACCGCTTTGGCTGCACCGTGTTGTCGGTATCGGATCTGATGCGCAGCGCCATTCAGGACGGCGGGACGCAAGGAACGGCGATCAAGAATATGATCAGCTCGGGTCAGGTGGTGCCGACGAAGCACACGCTCGACCTTGTGGTGGACGCGATGCGCACGCGCAAGGGCCCGTACCTGATAGATGGCTTCCCAAAGTCGGTCGACACGCTGGAGACCTTTGTGCAGCGGATTGGCCCGTGCGCCGCCGCGCTCGTGCTCGAGGCCAGTGAGGAGATGCTCATGGAGCGTCTCCTCGAGCGGGGCCGCACGAGCGGTCGGACGGACGACAACCGCGAGACTATAGGGAGACGCTTCCGCACGTACAACCAGCATGCGCTCCACGTGGTGGACTTGCTTCACGCGCAGGGCCTCGTGACCAGGCTCGACGCGGCACTCTCAGCGCAGCAGGTTTACACGGCCGCGAGCGAGGCGTTCGAGATCGCTGTCGGCCGTCACACCGCGCTACACCTCGCTGCGCAGCCGCGAGCTTGACCGCTCTATGGCTGATTGGCTGTAGCGCCACAGAGCGCACCCGCCACCGGCCATCGCTACGCCGACCGCGCGCAATGTGTGCGGCATGGACGGCCGCGGCAATCGGCTCCATTCACAATCCACGCATCTGCATAACATCTGCATTTCTCTATATATGACATATCCGATACTTCATACTCATTTCTCGAATTCAGTTTCACTTTCAGGGTTAGATACGTGATCTCGCTGGGGTCGCTTTAGAAGTCTCATAATAAATCATAAATTATGAAAAAATGCAATTGTCAATTGAGAAAAAATGTGTCTTAAACCGTTATATTGCGAAATCCCCGGGGCCGCCGCCCCGGCCGGCCTGCGAGGCCCCGGCCCCGCTCGCCGCTGCCCGGGCTGCGCCCCTGCGGCGCTGCCTGGTGCGCCCGGCCGCCGCGCGCGCGCGCGCGCGGCGCGCGTTGCGTGACCGCAGACCCGAGACCGGCCAAGAGACCGGCTCCCCGGCTCGCCGCGCGCGCGTCCCCGGTGTCGGCACGATTTCTCGTGCGCTGGCCCTTAGGCCTGTCAGGAGCGAAGCCCTTGTTTGAAACATATGTTTGCAATCATTGTTACCCAGTTTGCACAGTCGACAGTGAGTACACAGGAGTGAGTAGTCAGTAGAGCGCCTTGTCAGCTTACGGAGGGTGACTATACCACGGCTACGTTTGTCAATTCGAACCACTGACGTGATGCGCGGCCGGCCCAACGTATATCGCATCCGCGCTCGCGCCATCAGCCCATCTAAGCGGCACAGCTCTAATGAGCTCTCGCAGAGCTCATTTTGCAAGCATCTTCTGCAGTTCGCCGCTCTTGGCGGCAGCTTGCGTGGCTGCGAGGTGCACAATGGTGCAGAGGATGCGCGATGGTGAGCACGTGTAGCAGAGGCATGAGCATTCGTGAGCTGCGGCGCTAGCATGCGCAGTGTGCGCTAGGGAGGCGCGCACCATCGTTCCCGCCGACGTGCTTTCCGCCGACGAAAACATTGGGAACCGTCTTCTGGCCCGTGATCGAGAGCAGCGCTTCCTGCACCTTTGGCCCGTCATCCATAAGGTCGAGCTCGATGGCCGTGTACTTGACGTCCATCGAATCGAAGAGCGCCTTGGTCTTCGCGCAATAAGGGCAGTAGCTCTTGGAGTAGACCACCACCTTGGTGGAGCCGATGGTTTTCTTGATCTGGTCCTCTAGGCCCGCAGCAGCCATCTGCACGAGGGTAGCGCGCGGCGCCGCTGCCGCGTAGAGTGCAGGTTGCGATTGCGCGAACATCACTCTCAACGCAGTGCACGAGGCCAGTAGGCGAGCGAGCGTGAATCCACGGAGCGTCATGACTCCAGACGAACACGAAGGCGCAGATTCCGCAGACCGCCCAACGCCCGTGGGACGAAGTACAATTGTACGGCAATTCAAGATCCCCCATCCACAAATCCAGGCAAGCAAGCTAGCGTCCGCGGTGGCGGGCGGCATCCAACGAACCATGGATCATGCTCGATTCTGCACGATCGTGGCGGCTGCGCGCGGGTCGAACGATTGCGGTAGTCCGGTAGAGGGTCTAACTAGTAGTTATATTGGAGCAGGGTCGAGTGGATAGACACGTGTAACCTGTTTAACATCGAAACCATTTGAGATTGTCACACCCCCGGGGTGAGGGTCAGTTAACTGTCTCAATATTATCTTTGTTTACACCGGCGCACCGATTGTCTAGTCGTGCACGCGGGCGCGACCTGGGCACGTGACGTCCCGATCTGATGGCACTTGGCAGCACTCGAAAGGTGCATCCGCTTCGCACCTGGGATGCAGACGCGGCTTAGACGCGGCCGATCTGCACGTCATCGGCGCGCTGCCCTATGCTTCCCACGTGCTGGCGCTCGTGTTAGATCGCGAGCGGCGATGGTAGTTCTAGATCGCGAGCGCAGGATTCCAGCTTGGCTCCTTTATCTCCGCCTCCGAACGATCGCGATCCATCATCGCCGCCATGAACAGCTCGCCTGCCTTATACGAGGAGCGCACCATCGGGCCACTCGCCACGTACCGGAAGCCCATCGCCTCGCCCTGCTGCCGGTAGTACTCGAAACGCTCTGGCGTCACGTAGTCAACGACAGCGAGATGATGGTCTGTCGGGCGCAGGTATTGACCCAGCGTGAGCACGTCCACTCCGACTTGGCGAAGGTCGTGCATCGTCTGTAGGATCTCGGCCTCAGTCTCACCGAGGCCGAGCATGATGGACGACTTGGTGTACACACGCTGCGCCCCCGGCAGCTCGCCCAGCCGCTTCGCCTCCTTGAGTACCGAGAGCGACTGCTTGTAGCTCGCGCGCTTGTCGCGTACAAAGGGCTGCAGACGCTCCACCGTCTCGATGTTGTGCGCGTAGACGTCGAGGCCCGACTGGGCGAGCATCGCGACCGATTTAAGGTCGCCCTGGAAGTCGGACACGAGGCACTCGACACGCAGCGACGGCTTTCGCAACTTGAGCAGACCCACCGTCTGTGCAAAGTGCGCCGCGCCGCCGTCGGGAAGGTCGTCGCGGTCCACGGACGTGAGCACTATGTAGTCCACACCCCACTGCGTGACGGCGTCCGCAGTGTTCCAAGGCTCCTCCTCGTCGGGCGGCTCGGGCGCCGCGTCCGTCTTCACCGCGCTGCGCGCACACACAGAGCCGAGCGGGGCAGCGGACTCGCGAGTCAGAGAACCCCCGAGTGCGACGTATTGCGAGGGAGGGCCCCGGTGGAGCGTGGGGGCGGAGGGGCGTCGAGAGGACGCGGCTCGCACCAAAATTTGCACCCACGCGTGCACGTATCGCCGAGCAGCATGATCGTCGCCGTGCCACCATTCCAGCACTCGCCAATGTTTGGGCACTGCGCCTCCTCGCACACGGTTGCCAGCCGTGGCTTGCCCTCGTGGGCCGTTTTCTCCAGCGATTCCTTGAGGTCGGCGAAGCGTGTGTTGGCTCCGCCGGGCGCAGGCACATGAAACCAATCGGGCCGACGGCCTTCGGGCATCGGCGCACCCACCTTGGGGCGCATGGCCTCCGTGCGGCCGCCAGGCCCGTAGCCGAGGCTGGCAAGATGTGCGTCAGCGGCCTCTTTGGCCGTAATGCCTCCGGACGGGGCCGGACGTGGCATGTGCATGCGTGGCGGATGAACATGGCGGGCTGCTGGACCTGGGTGCTGGAGGCTCACGGCGAGCAGGGTGTGCAAATGAAGGCGCATTTTTACACCCCGGCCCCCGCCGGGTCGAGCTGGTGAGTGCTCGCGGCATCTCGATGCGCTTTCGTTCACAGATGGACAGCGTGCAGTTTTGCCGGGGACGTACATGTACTGTTCGGAGCGAGCCGTGTGGCACCAACTCCTGCCAACTCTCAGTTGTTTGGGAATCAAGTGTGAACGTCTTCCTGTCATCGCAATGCAAGAAGCCGAGCAGATTGCGGTGGGCGATGGAGACGAAGGGTGTTGCTGCATCAAGCCAGTATTCTAACCAGTACCCTAACCTGTACCCTAGCTTCGAACAGTCAGCTGCCGTGACGCCGGAGCAACAGCCCATCGCTATAGGCGTGCCCCAGCAGCCACCACCCATCGTTGGTGTGCTCCAGCAGCCGCCACCGCCCATGGCGATGGCGCAGCCCGTGGCTCCGGCATGGCTCCTGCCAGGGTACCCTTCTTCAGCTTCCTTCGTGCACATGGGGCCTGGGTTGGACACCGGCGTGCGAGTGCGGCTTGGCGAGACGGTCCTCAAGTACGCAAATGAGAAGCCCTTCCGCGAGTACAACTTTGTAATCGAGGTGCTCGGCATGGAGCACACGCTTTGCGGGCGCTACAGTGCCTTCGAAAGACCCATGTCAGAGTGGGCTGACGATTTTCCAAAGGATTGGTTCCACTTTGCGTACAACTACACGACCAATGACGACAACGTGGCCCAGCGTGCACATAAGCTGAGAGCGTTCCTCGAGCGCGCACTCAACCAGCACGACGAGGGCAGACGGCTTGGATCGGCGGTAACCCACGCCGCGCTACAGGTCGCGTCTTCTTCGCCCATGGCGAGCGCACTCTATGCCGTCGCAGCAGAGCGTAAGCGCGTAGCAGACGCGGCACGGGCGGTGGAGGCCGCCCGCCTCGCCGCGATCGCCACGGAGCAACGCGACGATTGCGCCTTCGCTCAGACGTTCAACTCTATGATCGCTTACTCGTCCGTGCCGCCTGGGGCGCTCACGACGATCACCTTCCCTCGGCCTCAGCAGTTCGAGCTCCGCAACAAGTTGGGGGGTTGGGGCGACGCGGTCATCAAGGGGCCCGGCGGCCATCCTTGGTTCAAGCTCGTGCGCACCAACCCCTCTTTCTTCGGCGAGCTCTTCAAGAATGCCCACTTTGCCATCACGACGATGAGCGGCGAGGTGCTGCTCGTGCTGCAGGAGAAGTTTCGCTGCATGAACTTTGAGTACGACCTGTTCCGCATCGACCCGAGAACGCGCATGCATGTGCCCGTGTGCAAGATCGTGCGCTCGTGTGTCGACAACTTTATGCGGATCAATGATAAGTACCGCATCGAGCACTACAACCAGGTCGGGCTCCACGGCACGGTCACGTGCTCAGGGTCGTGGCCAAACCAGTTCACACTCCTCGCTGGCGGCGCTGTCGTCGCGAGTGTGAACAAGCAGCTCGTCTCGCTGACGGAGACGTACCACGTGCAGATCGCGGCGCACACGGACGTGCTCCTCTTCGTGGGGATTGCATGCGCCATCGACCGCATCCACCACGAGGTCGAGGACGAGCGTGGGCGTCAGGAAAGCCGACGGCGTCGCTGACAACCTGTGACTGGCTGGGCTCAGCGGCAAAATGGTGAAAGCACCGGGGCCAGCGGAGCCGTCCCTTGAGACGGAGGCGGTTGGGGGACAGCCTGTGTTTTTGTTGCTGTGAAACTTGAGGTGTGAGGTCCGTGTGGCTTCGTGCTGGGCACCATGTCGCGCGGAGAGCCGACGCTCGAGTCCATCACGAGCTTCCTGAATGGATACATCAAGACCGCCGACCTCGAGACGGTCACCATCAAGAACATCAGGCAGATGCTCAGTACCGAGCTCGGTGCGGAGCAGGGCACGCACTACGAGAAGTCGTGGCTCAAGGAGAGCGTGGACCAGATTTGCTTGGACAGGATGAACGAAGATGCCCCGAAAAAGGAGGCGGACGAGGAGGACGCCGACATGGAGGATGCCGCGCCGGCCAAGGAGGGCGAGGGAGAGGATGGCGACGAAGCGGAGGAGCCAGCCGCACCTAAGAGGGCCAAGGTGCCCATGCCGCCACCGCCGGCTGGCCCGCTTGGCACCGTCCTCTGGGCTAAGCAGGTGGGCTACGTGTACTGGCCGGCGATCGTCGCGCGCGAGGAGCGGGGCCCCGACCGCCACATGCGCGACGGAGGCTGGACCTTTGTGCGCTACTTCGGCACGAACCAATTCGCGTACTGCAACCGCACGATGTCGTGGGCCGAAGGAAAGGAGAAGTGCCTCAAGGAGGCCGAGGTGGCGCACAAGAAGAAGCCCGCGTCGGTGCGCGGCTTCAAGCTGGGCGTTGAGGAGGCCGAGGCGGAGATCGCCAACCCGTCGCCCGTCGAGCCCGACCTCGAGATTGAGGAGGACGAGGAGGGCGAGGAGGAGGGCGAGGAGGAGGGCGAGGAGGACGAGGAGGGCGAGGAGGCGGCGGAGCCCATGGGCGCCGGTGACTCGAGCGACGAAGAGGCGGGCGCCTCCACCGACAAGCCGACCAAGGGCCTGCACAAGCGGCCCGTCGGCGCGGCGCCCAAGGGCGCGAATGGCCTCAAGATGACGTGGAGCGCGACGAGTGGCAAGTGGCTCGAGACGACGCCGGTGGCGCCCGATTCGAGCGATGACGAAGCGGCAGCAGGCGGCGGCGCGGGCAGCAGCGGTGGCGCCAAGCGTCCGCAGAGGTCGAAGGCCGCGCTCTCCAAGGGTCCCAAATCGGGTGCAACGGGTAAGGCTGCCTCGAAGAAGGCGAAGCATGGCGTCACGATGAAGCTGGCGGGCGCAAAGTCGATCTCGGCGTTCATCTCCGCGGCGGCGGATGTGGACAGCTCTGACGAGGAGGCGGCGCAAGCGTCCGAGCGCACGGCAGCGCTCGATGCGGCGCGCACGGTCTATAAGGACGCTGCGAGCTCAGATGAGGCGCGTGCGGGCGCGTGCGTGCAGCTGGCGCTCTCCAAAGCATTCGAGCAGTACTCTCGCTGGCGGCGGCAGCAGGTCAAGGGTGTCAAGCGTAAGGTCAAGGGTGCAACGGGTAAGGCTGCCTCGAAGAAGGCGAAGCATGGCATCACGATGAAGCTGGCGGGCGAGGGCACCCATCGGATGACGAAGCGGGAGGGCGAGGGCGAGGCGGAAGAGGCGAGCGGGGAGGAGGAGGAGGAGGAGGAGGACGCGCCATCGTCGGGGGATGAGTTTGCCGCCGAGGACGAGGACGAGGAAGACGAGGAGGGCGCCGAGGGCGAGAAGGGCGAAGGGAGCTCTCTCATCAAGAAGTCGCGCTCGGGTAAGCGCAGGCCCAAGGGCGAGGGCGGCGCTGACGAAGCCCCCAAGCCCAAGACAGCGCGCTCCAAGGCGGCCGAGAATAAGGCGGCACGCGAAGCTACCGGCGAGCCCAAGAGACCAGCGAATGCGTACATGCACTTCATGGCGTCTCGGCGTGCGGCGGTCAAGGCGGAGCACCCGACCGCGGACATGGGCGCAGTCTCCAAGATCGTGAGTGAGCTGTGGAAGGCCATGGATGAGGACGCACGGAAGCCGTATGAGCAGGTGCGCTCGAAGGAGTGCCCCTGACGCCCCTAACGCCCCTGATCGCCCCTGAATGCGCCTGAATGCGCCTGAATGCGCCTGAATGCGCCTCTGAGCGCCATGTATCGCCTCCCATGGCTGTACGAGCAGGAGGCGGCCGAGGATAAGGCGCGGTACGAGCGCGAGCTTGCCGCCTTCAAGGAGGCGGGAGGCGAGACCCAGGCGGAGGCAGTACGTCGTGCAAAAGGACTGGAGCCCAAGGGCGCGACGCCCAACAAGGCGCCTCGTAAACCCAAGGGAGAGGGGGGGGGCTCGTCCAAGCCACCAGCCGTGCGCGAGGTGATGCAGCAGATGAAGCGCCTCAAGGAAGCGCGCGAGGAGATCGACCAGCTGGTGGCCAAAAAGCGCCAGCGGCTGGAGAAGCTCGCGGCCAAGCGCGCGGAGCTCGATGCCAAGGAGGCAGAGAGCGGCGGCAAGCTGGAGGGGAGCGCGGCCGAGGAGGCGGCGACGCTGCGCGCGCAGATGGACGAGTACGAGAAGGGTGTGAACAAGGAGCTCGCCGAGCTGCTCGAAAAGGTCGGCGCGAACAAGCGCGAGAACAAGCTGCTCATCAAGCAATTTGACGAGCTCGAGAGGCGTGAGGAGGAGAAGAAGGCGGCCGCGAGCAAGAAGCGCAAGGAGCCCGAGAAGGGCGCCGAGGGCGCCGAGGGGCCTGGGAGGGCGGGGGGCGACTCCGAGGGAGCTGTGAAGGCGGCCGAGGCGGCGGCCGAGAAGGCGAAGGCGGAGCGGGAGGCGATCGAGCGTGCCGCGAGGGAGCGCGCCAAGCTCAAGATGGCACAGAAGGAGGTGGCCGAGCGAGAGGCGGCCGCAGAGAAGGCGGCCAAGGCGAAGGCGGCGGCTGAAAAGGCGGAGAAGGCGGCGGCTGCGCAGGAGCGCAAGCGCGCTGCGCATGTCGATGAGGAGTTGGTGGACGGCAAGTCGAAGGCCGTGAAGCGGCCCAAGGCGGAGCCCAAGGTGGAGGAGGCTGTGGAGGAGGAGGCGCCGAAGCCAAAGCCGAAGCCGCCGCCGGCAGCGGCCGCGCCCGCCGCGTCGTCTTCCAGCGCGCCGGCTGACCCCAAGCTCGTCGAACGAGCCGTCGCGTGCGTGAAGCGGATGGACTCATCCGCCCTCGAGGAGCTCAGTGCGGCGCTCGCGGAGCTCGAGGTGATGCCGATGACGCTCGCTCTCCTCGCGGCGAGCGGCGCGGGCAAGGCGGTCAATGCGATCAAAAAGGGCGAGACGAGCCTCGCGCCGCGTGCGAAGATGCTCGTCGATCGGTGGAAGGCGCTCGCGCAAACGGCGTCGTCGTGAGCGCTTTCGGCGTCGTTACATGCGCACTCGGCGTCGTCGTGAGCCTTCTACGCGTAGGGGGGGGAGATGCAGATGGCTGTGTGTCGGTTTTGTCTGTGCCGGATCGACCCGACCAAGGTCCAAGTAGCGACGTACGTACAAGGCACCCACGCTTAAGCACACCCACACGCGCGACGCCGCATTGGTCGCGCGGCGATAGCGACAATTATACAGTGACCGGACCGTCGAGCGGAAGTGACACGCGCCCGCGGCCCGGCCATGCGCCCGGCGCAGGCGCCATCCGCAACGGCCTGCCGAAGTCGGTGGAGATTCGTACAGATATAATGCCCGGCGGATCGGGGATGCGCGCGAGTTGTATAATAATGCCGGCGAAATGGTGTCAGCTGCCACGGTGGCCACCATTTGACACCTGCCAGTCTCGAGTCCCGGCCGTGTGATGACCGGCGTGACATCAGACGTACAGAGTCTCATCGCGTGGCTCTCCCCGTCTCCCATGTCTCTTTTTCCACGACGAGCCTGCGGCTCAGTCGCCAACGCCTATTGCGCGGAGCGAGGGAAGAGGCAGCGGCCAACATTGAGCATGCGGAGGCTCAGAGAGTCGCGCCGCGTGCGCTCCTCCGTGTGGGCCGTGGCAGGCGAGCTGGTCGGAGATCGTCGGAGCGAAAAGAGGCGCGAGCACGCGCGCATGGTCGCCGCGGGCGTGCGCGTCAATGGCGACGCCGGCTGAGACGGCGACTGGGAGCGCGAGCGTAGTGGCGCCGCCAGCGAGTACGATTGCAGTGCGCGCCCGGAGGGAGAGGCGCCGTCACGGGCGCTAGGGAGATCACGACCGCTGCTCGGCGATCTCGTGATCTCCCTAGGGAGATCACGACCGCTGCTCGGCGATCCCATGGGGCTGCCCACCACGGCGCTCTGCAGCCCGCGTGACGCGAGGGTGGCTGTGCCCAGGTGCCGGGCAGCGGCAGCGCCGCCGCCGGCGGTAGTCGTCATGCCTGCCGTGTGGAGGCAGCTGTCTAATAGGGCGTTCATCGAGAGGCTTGCCGTTTCGGTCAAGCCCAGCGTCGCCGCCGCCTGCTTCGCCACCTCCGCAGGGGTGCCTCGGAGGCCGAGCTCGTTCCGCAGGATCGCCGCCTTCGCCTCCAGCTCGGGGGATTGGGACGCGTCCTCTCCCTGCGCATCGTCGGACGACTCGGGGTCGCACGGTGGACAAGGCGCCGCCTCATTGCGGCGGATGCGCTCGAGTGCGGCGCGCGCCCCGGCGCAGAGATCATGCAGCTCCGTGATGGAGGGCGCCGAGCCTTTGGATGGCAGCATGAAGCGGCACGATGGGCATGTAGAAGCTGTCGCCAGCCACTTGACAAGGCACGGGGCGTGCGAGATGTGGTTGCCGCTGCACGGCATGCACACGACCTCGTCGCCCGCGTCGTACTTGTCAAGGCAAATCGGGCACGCGTCGTACCCATCGGCGGAAAGCCGCTCCGCGCTTGCCTGCTGGAGCACCAGCCGCGGTAGCGCGGCGACCGCCTCCGCACATGCAGGGCCGCCGTTGGAGGGCATCTCCTCGTGCAGGTGCACGCGCAGGCGGATGCGGTGGCGTGAGCGGGCAGACCAGCTCAGGATGACCTCGTTGAGCGTGGCGAGATCCGTATCGACGTACGCCCACGTCGTGCGGGTGTGGCCCGAGAAGAGAAACTGAAGGTGCAAATGTGGCCGTCTCTCCTCGGCGACAAGCGGGGATGTATGGTCTATCACGCAGACCTGCACGAGGCGGCTATTCCTCGTCGAGGCGCGTTCGTGCAGGTCGAGGAGAGCCGAGATGTGCGAGTGACTCGAAGCCGTCGCAGCCAAGGCCGCCAGCGATGATAAAACTTGAGGCATTGTTCCCTTCCGTCCTCGACGAAACTCATGTTCGCGCCGCATCAAAAACCGCCGAGCCACTTGTTGATTCGCATGTGGTGTTTCCTGGCGGCCTGATTCACAAGGCCCAAACAAACCGGCCTTCTTCACGCCCTCAATTCCGCACCGCTTCGGAAATGACGCACGCGAGTGTGCACACGCTGCCGCCGACCTTCTGGATGACGGCGACCGCTCTGCTATCGCTGCCTGTGGTGACGGCCCCGGTAGTGCTGACCGACGACGACGACAAGCCATCATTCAAAGCTGCTGCAGCCGCCTGGCTGCGCAGCAGCCTCTTTGCTCCATCGCCGTCGTCGTCGCCGCCGCTGCCCAAGCGTCGTCGCCTCAATCGTCAGGAACGTCGTCGATGGCGGCGGAGCCGCGCTACAGTGCCCGGCGCTGCCTTCTTTTTCAATGACTCTGCGTCAGTGCCGCCTGTGCTCAAGATCTCGGTGCCCGACGGGCCAACCGCCACCTGGACGTGCGTCGGTCTGGGCGAGCTCGAATGCCCGGGCGTCGATGAGCTCCCACGCGACAGCGGCTGCCAGGTCCAGTGCAAAGGCGGCGCCTCGTCGCGCGATGCCAAGGGCCGCCGCTGCCCGAGCGGGCGCGCCGCCTGCGCCAAGCTCCAGCAGTGCGTTCGCGTCAACACCAACTCGGAGGGAACTTGGGCGACGCTCAAGTCACTCAAGCTTGTGGGCAGCGGGCAGCCATCGGTGCCGCTGCGCCAGCTGCCCTGGTGCGCGCCGATTGTGGAGCCCAAGAGGCGGGGCTATGCATGCACCGCGGACCATGCGCTGTGCATCTTGCTCGCCGCGAGTGTGACCCACGATCCATTTAGCGCGCGGCCGATCGAGTCGATGCCGGCCGAGGTGCCGGTGCTGAGCGCCAAGCTGCGCGACTACCCGCGCCGCCGGCACGCGGCCGTCGTCCTCCTGTCTTACCTGTACGACGAGTATGACGCGCTACCGCGGGCTCTCGCGATGCTGATCGATCATGGTGACGAGCATCTGAGCGCGGGGATCGATGTGTGCGCGCAGGCGGTGCATTTGGCGCAGCTGGCGCGCGTATGTGCGGCGGGCCAGCTGAGCGGCCAGCTGGCCTTCAAGAGCCTCGCTCTGCACCCGACACCGCTCGAAGCGCCGATCGCCACCGCCGCCGCCGCCGCCGCCGCCGCCGCCGCCGCCGCTGGCTCCGCCGCCGCCGCCGCTCGCGCCGCCAGTGAGACTCCCGCCGCCGCTGGCTCCGCCGCCGCCGCCGGCTCTCCCGCCGCCGCTCCCATCTACGGCTTCCGCTGCGTCGAGCATGCGCTGAGCCCGGCCGAGGCGGTCGCGTGGGCGGCCGTACTCACCCCATACCTCGGCCCCCCCCCCCGCGTGCTGCGTGCCTATGCGGGCGATGGAGAGCTTCTCGCCACCCGTGAAGCCTGGCGCTCGCTGCCGCGCTCGCTCTACGGCGCGCTTCTGGCGACGATGCTCTCGCGCACGGCCCGGCACGCGGATGCGCTGCACCGGCTGCTCCCGCGCGTCTGGATGGCTCTCCTCGGGGGCGCCTACCTGCCCGGCGACTTTGCATGTGACGAAACTGGGGGATGGGGCGCCGTGCGCGAGCCTCTCCTCGCCCCTCTTCAGTTGAGACCTGCCAGCGCTTCACCAACGGGCGGCGCCGTCGCACCGGTGCCAGACGCATCGCTGGAGCAGCCAGGCGCACCTGGCGCGCCGAGCGCCACGCCGAGCGCCACGCCGAGCGCGGCGCTCGGCGTGCTCAAAGGGCTTCTCCCACTAGTCACGCACTCGCCGCACTCGGGCGATCCTCACGCGGCCGCGACGGCGCTCGCGCTCGCGCCCGACACGCCGAGCGCTCGCGAGCGCGCGAGCGGCTGCAGCGGGCGCTCGATGGCATGCCTCGTGGTGGCGGTTCATAAAGAGTCACTCGACTGGCTGCAGTCCGAGCATCTGCGCCAGTTCCCGACCCTCACTTACCAGCGAACGGTTTCGGCGGCTGGGCTGTACGTGATGCTGCCCGAGGCCCCGAGGCTGATGGCCGCTGATGGCCTCCCTGAGTGCCCTCATGAGTGCCTCCCTGCCTCCCTCATCAGGTACGTGGTGCCCAATGTCTTTCATGAGCACGCCGTCTACCTGCGCTACATCTGCGCCTTTTACAACGATCTGCCCAAGCTGAGCGTCTTCCTGCACGGGCATCACACCTCCTGGCACAATACGCGCTCGTCCCCCGCGGCCGAGAAGTTGCGCCAAATGGACTTGAGAGCCGCCGCGGCCAAGGGCGACGTGTACCGCTCGTTCAACGACTTCCAGGAGTGCTGGCGCGACGGGCACGGCGAGTGGGAAGCGGAGATGCTCGCACAGCGGCACGGCTGGGCACGCGAGATGGTCGGAGCTCTCGGCCAGCCGCCGCGGCTCAAGGAGGCGTACTGCTGCACGCAGTTCATCGTCTCCGCGGACCGAATCCGCCGCCGGCCGCTCAGCTTCTGGCGGCAGTTGCTCGCCGACCTGCTCGATGGCGAGGTGCCGCCCGTGTGCAAGGTCTCGGGCCACGTGCTCGAGCTCACGTGGGGCTACATGCTCGGCGAGCCGCCCGACGCAATGTGCCGCACTGACGGCTGGGGCCACGCTGGGGCTCCAGGCGAACCAACGCCTCAATGGCAACGACTCGGTGACGCAACGCAAAAGCCTCCCAATGACGTTCCTGACAAGTTCCGGCCACGCGGACTCTCGGTATAATTGCCGTGGTGTATCCGGATACCAATCGTGGTAGGAAGAAGGGACCCGCTTGCGGGGTACTTTCTAGGATTCTACCGATCTAGAAGTTCAGTAGTTCAACCTAGGTATTAGCCGAGCCAAATTAAACACTTTTAGGGACCCTTAATCGCCGGCGCGATGGCGCGGATCCGCGGAATGCATTAAAACGGCGGGCGCGGGCGTCTCGGGGGGGTTAGCCGGGGTGCGCACACGTCGATCCCCGATCGGGTCCAGACGGACTCGCTCCTGCTTCAAAGACCTCCACGCGTGTGGTCGTGCGCACCCACGACTGCAACCGAGGACGCTCGACTGGCCCTGAGCCCGGTGACCCCCTGTCCTGTGGCTCGACTCTCAAGATTCTCAGTTGACCCGTGAGACCTGCCCGTCTCACGTACTCACAAGCTGTCCGCGCATTCCGCGCATGCCTTCACCCCGTCCCCATGCACCCTCAGCCCGTCACCTCCCACAGCGTGCCCGTGATCGTGAGCGGCACGCCGACAACGGCGAGGCGCGCAGCATCGAGGAGCAGCAGCACCGCCATGCCGGCCCCGAGGGAGCTCAAGGCGACCTCGACGAGCGCCGCTCCGGGCGAGGGCAGCGCGGCGTCGGGCTCGTCGAGGGCAAAGTATATGGGGAACGAGACGACGAAGTACAGCCCGTAGAAGGCCGATCCCACCGTGTACGCCATCGAGCGGTTCTCAAAGTCATAGTACGGGAAGTTGGAGATGGTGAGAGTCTCCATGAAGGCGGTGGCGTACGACATGGCGAGCACGAGGCCGAGCTCGAGGCATGTGCGTGCGGTGCCCGGCGCGAACGTCGAGCGCACGCGCCGAATCGGAAGGTTGGCGAGCACGTGGTACGACGTGAAGTAGAAATGTGTCCCAGCGTACATGGCGATGGGCACGTCGTTCAGCCGCCACGCGGGCATCGTGTACTTGGCGCGCAGCACGCAGTAGAAGTAGTGCGTGTACCAGTAGTTGCCGATGAAGCCGAAAATGGCGATCCACAGCTGCGCGCGCAGCGCGTGCCCCGCCGCGCGTGGAGGGAAGAAGAGCGGCTGCAGCAGCAGTGGCGCCGCGAGGCCGCCGCAAACCACAAAGTATCCGAGCGCGTCGAACTGCTCGTACAGCTGTCCAGCGATGATCACAGCAAATGCGCCCATCCACACGACGGAGTACTTCAGCACCCACACCTCGTATGCCCGCTTCTCTCCGGACGGCGGCAGCCAGTGAGGCTTCCAAGTGTCGGTCGTCTTTGCGGTCGTCTGCGCCGCGACCAAGGCAAGCAGCGCCGCGCCGAGGGCCGCAAAGATGGCGAGCGACTCTGCGGGCGGGCCTCGGAGTTGCGATGCCGGCGGCGGCGGCGGCGCAAAGACCATGTCCCAGAGCGAGGTAAAAGACGGTGCGACAGAGATTGCGACAGACATCGTGAGTCGAACGAAAAGGTATTCATACATGTAAGATCTTTTCACAAAGAGGAAGAGCCTTCTCTGGCCGCCGCGTACATGTACGTTCGCAATCCCCAGCATCTACCGATTTCACTTAGATGCTCAAAATGAATTTTGTAATCGAGAAAAGCGACGTGACTTTTCTCGTAATGCCCCGGCTCTTGACGTCGCTGCCTGAGGCATCGCGCCCAGCGACCACCCTGACGCTCGCCTGAATGCCGCCTCCTCAGGTAGCGTGCTTCCTCACACAACACTTCAGCAGCCATGCCGCCCAAAATGGACCCCAACGAGATCAAAATCGTCTACGTTCGCGTGACGGGCGGCATTGTGCCCGGCGCGTCATCGCTGGCCCCCAAGGTCGGCCCGCTCGGCATGTCGCCGAAGAAGGTCGGTGATGATATCGTCAAGGCGACCAGTGGCGAGTGGAACGGCCTGCGCGTGACGTGCAAGCTCATCGTGCAGAACCGTCAGGCCAAGGTCGAGGTCTGCCCTTCCGCCGCGTCGCTCATCATCAAGGCTCTCAAGGAGCCGCAGCGTGACCGCAAGAAGGTCAAGAACAGTGCGTGCCACGCCTTTATGGCTTGCGCATTGGGTCAATACCGCGCTGACAGCGGAAGCGCGCGGCGGCTGTGTGCGACGCGCTGCGCGCACGACGCTGATGCCGTGTGCTGCCTCTTTTGCGCTGCTCGCAGTCAAGCACTCTGGCAGCGTGCCACTCGACGAGATCATCCGCATCGCGCGCATCATGAAGCCCAAATCGCTCTCGAAAACCTTCAAGGGCACCGTGCTCGAGATGCTTGGCACCGCGCAGTCGACGGGCTGCCGAGTTGAGGGCGAGGACCCGCACGACATCATCGACCAGATCAAGGAGGGCACCTTGGCCATCCCTGACGCGTAGAGCGTCTTCGGGAGCAGATGGCTCTCGGGCCTATGACGCCCGCCCGGGATACCTGGATAACGAAGGGAGGCCCCGCGGCGAGGCGTTGAGGATGCAGACCGAGAGCTGTCTTTATTTGGCAGGCAGCGCAGATCTGAGATCAGAGGTTTGTTGAGCGGCGCGCACAGTCACGCGCTCGGTCCAAAAAGGTACGCATGGTTGTGTTTTTCGGGGCTTGCCCCAAAGAAAAAATCAAACGACGTCTCATTGACGAACCTCAACCTCGCCGCCTCGAACATGTTCACGGCGGCGGGCCAGTAGGCACTCTGCTTGACGACATGAACGACAACGACCCCGAGCCACTCGTGGAGCGCACGAAGACCGACCCAACTTGCGCTCGGCTCACGTGGATTGGCTTCCATGCATTCGGCATGCTGCTCCTCTACCTCTCGGGCAACCTGCCGCTCTGGCCCGAAGGCCAGCTCTTTTGGACGCTCGCCGGGATGACAACGGTGCTCTACATCGCCGCAGGGCTTAAGGATCCCGGATACCTGCCGCCGAGCGATGTCGAGGCCAACCCTAGAGAGAAGCCGTTGCTAGAGCTGCCGCAGTGCACGCTCTGCCAGGCGGGGCAGTTGCCACGGGCTAAGGTGAGCACCTAATGGCCACCGTGCACTGGGTCAGCGCGCGCTGCCGTAGCGCTCGCCCCGCTGCGCACACGCTTGCCTCTTCACATGTTGCGCGATGCTGCTGCTGCTGCGGCGGCTGCGGCTGCGGCTGCGGCTGCTGCGTCTGCTGCGTCTGCTGCGTCTGCTGCTGCGGCTGCGGCGGATGCGGATGCGGATGCGGATGCGGCGGATGCGGCGGCTGTTGCTGACTGGGCATTCTCGACGTCTCGCCCGACAGCACTGCTACGATTGCGGCCGCTGCGTGAACCGGCTCGACCACCACTGCTGGTGGGTGGGCAATTGCGTGGGCGTGGGCAACCACCGCGTCTTCCTGTGCTACCTCGTGTGCCAGGCGACCCTGATTTGCTCTTTTGGAGTCTTTGTCGCGCGCGGCGCGTACACGAGCCCAACGCCTCTTGGGCCGGTGCCGGTGCTTTCAGGGCTCGGCTCTGTGGGCTGCGTGGGCATGTCGAGCGTGCTCGGGCTCCTGAGCGTGTCGCTCCTTCTCTTCCAGTGCGGCCTGATCGCGCGGGGCGAGACGACGTGGGAGCACTTACGGCGCGAGCGCATCAACGCTGCTGCCAAGCTGCCACCCGACATGCGCCCCTACGATCGCGGCCCGCTACGCAACTGCGCTGGCTTCTGGCTTGGGTGGCCGAGCCCTCCCGCCGCAACCGTTACGTCAACCGTTACGCCAGCAGCGCCCGCCAGCAAGCCATTGATCGCGAGCGACAGGCCATTGGGCGTCTTTGGCCTGTGAGAGCGCCATGGAGCGCGTCAAGAGCGTGCCTGCACGCCCGAGATGGCGCTGGCGGGAGAGGGCGCACGCAGCGATGCGATCGACGATCGGCGGCGGCGCGGCTCTGTCACTACGCTATTTTTGGTGTTTCTGTTACTTTGCCGCGCCAGGGCTATACGCCTATACCTCGCAAGGCCCAGGTCTGCAAGGCTTCCGTATGAGGACGGAGCGCTGTGGCCGATGTTTGGGGTGTGGGATCCGGCGTTCGTGTCGTAGACCCATTTCTCGACCGATCACATTCTATAATATAATTCCAAATTCGTTGTCGTACAGCGTAAGTTTCCTCACCAACAAATTAATATACGTTTTACTGTGGCGGTGGGTCGGGTTACCGTCAACCGTGTCGAACACCGTGCGCTCGGGCTCGCTGTACTGTTACGGTGCTCGCACAGCTCATATCAGATACATGGGTCCCTTCATGGGCCCCGCTCTTGTGGCCTCGTGCGCGGCGACACCGCTCACCGCACAACCGGATGCCCCGTGTGCCTAACGTGTGCCACTTGCACTTCCCGTTGCCTCCTACCTCTCGCCCCCCATTGTTTCAAACGGCTCGGCCCGGCTCCTCGCACGGCAGCACCGCGTGGTCGCGCGCCCTCAGCCACACGCATGTGGTCGGCTGGTCGCCCAGATGTCAAGGACTTAAGGGTCACAACATGTTCCCCCCTCCTTCGTCCTTGGAATCTGCTTCCGTGTCGGTCGCCGCCGTGACTTCGACCGTCGCCTATGCAGGCGCTGGGTGCACCTGACTCAGATTGCCTGTAGAGGCGACGGATTTCCGTGAGGCTTTTTTCTCCAGCGGTTTTCGTTTTGCAGAAGGTGAATCTGACGTTCGGGTCTCGACAGTCTCGACTTTGATCGTGACGCTCGTAGACACCTTGATGCCGTTCGGCGATTCGACTGTCAAAGTGTATTTGGTGGTCGATGTGGGCTTAACGGTTGAGGAACGGCCTGATTTCCACTCGGAAATGGGGTCTGAGACCCCATCATCCGACGTAATCTGTACGTTCATTCCGTTTTCAAAGGTAGGAGTCAGTGTGAGCGAGTCCCCAGAAATAACAGAGACAGCACTTGCCTTCAGTTTTGCAGTTGGATATGTGGCACGTATGATTTTGTTGAACGGGGTGAAGGTGCCGAACGACGCCTCGATCACCGCCAACAGCCTCTGCCTGTCGTTCGGGTCGAAGGTCTCCGCCTTGCCCGCGTCGAATTTCACAAGGTCTTCTGCAGTTTTGTTCTGGTTCTGTAAGTCGGGTGTGTCGCTCACGTTCAGCAGCTTCACGATCATGTTTTCCTTCACATTGCGGCCCAATTGCACGAAGACGAAGAGCTCAATCACGCACCACAGCCGAGACGCGTACGTGTCCCCCGCGAGCACGAGGAGGTGCTTGCAGCCCGAGATGAAGACGGGTAGCCCCGCGAGGCTCGCTTGGATGTCTCTCTGGTTCAGGCACGCCTTGTCGAGCCAGATGGTCACATCTTTCTTATCCTCTCCATTAGCCTTAGCCTTCCTTAACTCTTCCTCCTTCCAATAACGCAAGCAATTGAACTTGGCGACGCCGTCGTCGGACCACGAGTGCGAGATGAAGGCGTCGACTTGGCCGAACTTCGCTTGGGACGTCTTGTTATACAACTCCAGGGTGGGCCAGCCGGGCGATGTTTTCCAGTCCCCGGCGACTGTCTCCGCCTTGCGCCCGGCGATCTCTTCTACCTTAAGATTATCGAGATCCAGCTTCCGGAAGTTATCAATTCCCAGCTTGAACGCCTTGGCAGCGGAGAGGCTGCCGACGAGCGCCGCGAGCGCCGCGGCCTTGTTGTCGGCATCGTCGGTCTTGCCGAGCGTGCCGAGCCACGCCACAACGCGGCCGCGGTTGGCGCGCGTGAAGACGAGCGCGGCGGCGAGTAAATTGGCGCCGAGGAGGATCCAGAGTGCAAACGGGGTCGGGCCGCTGGGATCGATCGGCACATACAGCACAGTGCTGATGAAGATGGCGAAACAGAAGAGCGCACCTCCGCTGAAGAAGAGGCGGAGCACGAGCCACAAGCGGCGCAGCTGGCGGCGTGGCGCCATTGTATACTCGAGGGTGAACTCCATCCAGTCCCCTGCTTCTGCTGCTGCCGCCTTCTCTGCTCCCCCCTTCTCCTGGTCAGTCTTGAGCTCGAGATCGCGAGCCTTAGCGTGAGCATCCAATTCCCTAACGTACATTCGCTCCAGCTCACTCTCCTCCTTTTCTAGTTCATCGATCTTCTCGAGCACCTGCTTCGACTCATTTCGACCAGCTGCCTTCAGATGATCGATCGTGTCACGCACCTTGAGCTTCCGCACTTTCAGATCGTTGAGCTTGAGTGCTGACGGCTTCGTCCACATAATCTCATACGACTTCTTGTTGCGGTAGTAGACCACTTTCCCGATAAAGGCGAGGCGGAACGCGAACCACAGGTTGAGCGGCATCATTGTCAAGACTTGTATTCTATAGGCATCGGCGAAGTCCTTGAACGAGGTGATGTCGCGCGCGGTGAGCGTGCTTTGAATGGCTACCGCTTCACCTCCAGCTTCTCCACCGCTCCGGCCGCAGAATGTCTCAACAGCCACAAATGCCTCGTTGGCATCAATGCCAAATAGCCCCAAGAGCTTCGATGCCAGCTTGGCGGCGCTCCCCGAAACAGATCGTGTTTGTTTTGATGTATTTTGAATGGCTTTGAGTCGGCCTGGTTTGACTTGGCTTGCTCCGATGTGCTCAGTGAGCTCCTTCCACGCCGCATCCTTGTCAGTGTGCTGCTTGTCCAGGTACTTCTTGCACAGATCGATCGCCTGCTCCTTCTGCTCTTCTGACGTCAACTCCTTCAGCTTTTCCAGGAACTCGAGATGCTTCTCGGCAGCTTCCTTGCGCACTTTGGCCTTCTCACGTGTTTGTTTTGATGTACTTTGAATGGCTTTGAGTCGGCCTGGTTCGACTTGGCTTGCTTCGATGTGCTCATCGAGCTCCTTCCACGCCGCATCCTTGTCAGTGTGCGTCTTGTCCAGGTAGTCCTTGCACAGATTGATCGCCTGCTCCTTCTGCTCTTCTGACTTCAACTTCTTCAGCTCTTCCAGGAACTTGAGATGCTTCTTGGCAGCTTCCTCGCGCACTTTGGCCTTCTCAAGAGCGGACCAGGCTTTGAGTCGGCCTGGTTCGACTTGGCTTGCTTCGATGTGCTCATCGAGCTTCTTCCACGCCGCATCCTTGTCAGTGTGCTGCTTGCCCAGGTAGTCCTTGCACAGATCAATCGCCTGCTCCTGCTGCTCTTTTGACGTCAAATCCTTCAGCTCCTTCAGGAGCTCGAGATGACTATTGGCAGCTTTCTCGCGCTCTTCGAGATGACTATTGGCAGCTTTCTCGCGCTCTTCGGCCTTCTCAAGAGCGTAATGGGCAGAAGACGCCTCTTTCGACCCCGCATTCTTTGCCGCCTCCAAGTCATATGCCTTTTTCGCCTTGTTTACCTCGTGGGGAGCCGTCTTGCCGCGCTGAATTGCCTGCAACCTTATCGCGACTGCTTTGAATTGCTCCTTATTGCGGCACACGAAGCGCATGTTCATTGTTGTCGAGAGGAGCACGGTGCATATCGCACTGGCGGCGGCGGCGAGAGCTTGACCGGCGATGACGATTGATCGGACGTCGGAGGCGAACGCGCTGTCTGAAACGGACAGCCAGGCAAGAAGCAGACCGATGAAGAAAAAGGAGAGGAAGCCGACGGCGCACGCGATGCGAATGGCTCCTTCGTCAGTAGGGCGCAGCGCGAGGCCTTGGAAGGCGAAGCCCCACGGCACGGCGGCCAAATAGCACAGGGAGGCGCCCGCGACGGGCGTGAGGTCGATGATGTAGACCATGAATGCCGTCTGTGCAAGCCCCAAGACCAGTAGCATCCAGCCGAGCTGCGCGAGCGTGCTGCTCACGCGCAAACGGAGCCGTTTGCCATTTTTCTCCGCGTCCTCGAGCCTTTCCAGAGTCATCGTCATCTTCTCCGATGCGTCGGCCGACGACGCGTCGGCCGAGGAGGCAGACGAGTCTCGGGTCGGGCAGATTCTGCTGGAGGCGAGGCGGAAGCAGGCGCGAAGGAAGGCGGGGACAAGCCAGAGCGCGGGAATGATTGCGCCATAGAGGATGGCCACACCCTTGCGGAGCTGCTGCAGCTCTTCCTCGATGTCCGCTCCGACGGATGAGAGGTACTCGGCGGAGGCGGGCGACCCAAGCTCGCACAAGCATGGATAGGCAAAATAGCATGGATGGTCGTACCACTTGTCGTACGTGCAGGCATAGCAGGGTTGGCCGAGGACGGCGCACTGCGCCCTCGTCGGCCATCGGAGAAAACCATCCGCGTTGAGACCGGCTGTCCCATCATCGTTCGCATCGTCCGGCTGCCCCTCACCCCAGTTGGTGAAGTTGGCCCTTTCGCCCGACGCGCACGTGTCCCACCCGCCACCGGGCTCCACGCTGCCGGGCGACTGGTGATGCCCGATCCACACGTAAGAGCTGTAAGCGCTCTTATCGGCAGCTAGGCCGCTCGTGAGCGTGGTGACAAAGTCGGACTCCGCGCTTGAGCTGATGCACGCGAGCGTGGATGGTTGAAACGCGTCGGTGGTTGATACCCCCAAGCTGATGCACGCTGCCGCGCACCCATAGGCGTTGAACAGCCCCGCGGTCAACCTGTAGCACTTGTTGCCCACGTCCCAGTGCGACCAGCCGCCGGGGCACGCGGCGGAAGCGAGCGCGATAACGAGGAGGAGGCACGCGACCGTGGCGGGTCGCTGGACAGCCATCTCCGTCACGGAGACCAAAAAAGGATTGCGCTTGTTTGTATGACCCTGTTAGTAGACTGGCTGCGGACTCTCGCTGCGAAAGGAAATCATAGGAAGGTCGGAGTTACCAACACCCAAAGTGACAGCAGACCAGAGTGCCACTCTGCGCGTCACACTCTTGGGATGTGCAGTGCTCGGAAATACCCCTCACACCTGTGATGGAACTCCCTCACACTGAGACGCAAACCGTCACACTGTGACGCAACACCCGTCACAAGACGCGAACTACAGCGCGAAGCAGTCTCCATTTACGTCCCAAATTTGGGATCTCTGCGTGTGCAAAAGCACACTTGGTCGCGGTGCCGCTTGGCGGCGCCGATGGCGGCGACGAAGACGGAATCGTCGGCGCTGCTGCAGGAGAGCGGCAAGCAGGCGCCCGAGATGACGTGGCGCGTGCTCTGCACGCGGACCATCGTCACCAACATGGTGCTCCTCAGCCTGCTGCAGATGCTCGACAAGAGCGACATGAAGAGCACGATCGCCGGCATGCTGCGCGCCCTGGAGCTGGATTTCGGCATCGACGCCGACCAGGAGGCGTTGCTTCTGGTCATAAGCGCGCTGCCGCTGGCCATCTTCGCGCCGGTGTGGGGCCTGCTCGCCGACTCGTACCCACGCTTCCGGCTTATGATCGTCTCGGCCATCTTCTGGGGGCTGACCACCTTCATCTCCGCCTTCTCGCAATCCTTTGCGTTGCTGTGCTTTTCGCGCGGGCTCACCGCAGTAGCACTCGGCGGCATCCTGCCCATCTCGCAGGGCATCGTCGCCGACCTCGTGCCCAACGTGTACCGCGGCCGCATGTTCGCGCTGCTCACCGTGTGCGGCGGCGCCGGCGCGGGCTTCGCGCTGCTGATCGCGACCGACATCTCGACGGAGACCATCTACGGCATGCGCGGCTGGCGATGGGTCTTCCTCGGCATCGCCATCCTCTCGCTCGTCGCCGCGCTTTTCATCACCGTGCTCGCCGTCGAGCCTGTGCGCAAGGGGAAGACGCCGACGCTCAACTGCGAGACAGTCAACCGAAGCATGAGCTACATGGCCAACGTGCCGACGTTCGCGCTGCTGGTGCTGCAGGCCATGTTCGGACTGGTGCCGTGGAGCGCCTTCTCAGGCTTCGGCCCCCTCTGGCTCCAGTACTCCGACTTGAGCCGAGACCAAATCTCGCTGGCGCTCGTGTGCTTCGGCGTGGGCAACGGGTTCGGCGAGCTGCTGGGTGGGCTGCTGGGTGACATAGCAGCGTCGTACGCACCGGACACGGGGCGCGTGCGCGTGGCGCAGGTCTCGGTCTTGCTCGGGATCACCTGGGTCGTCACACTCTTCTGCGTCATCTCTGATGCGGCGAAGAGCCCGTCGACGGTCATGGCCTTGCTCTTCTTTCTTGGTCTCACGGGCTCGTGGGTGGGCTCTGGCGTCAAGACACCGATGCTCGCGGAGATCGTACCGTCGCACATGATGGTGAGCGTGATGGGGGTGGCGTACGGCCTCGAGCACGCCTCCTCCTCCATCTTCGGCTCCCTAGTGACGGGCGTACTCGCGCAGCACGTCTTTGGTTACGACACCTCCACCGAGGACGTTGCCCACATGCCGCAAGCTCAGCGCCGGAGCAACGCGACAGCGCTCTCGTCGAGCATAGGGTGGATGATGGTGGTGCCCTGGATCATATGTCTCTTCATATGGTCCGCCATCACGTGGACCTACCCCAAGGACCGCGACCGAGTCCTCCGTGACGAGGAAGCTCGTGCCGCCGCCGAGGGCGAGGGCGACAACGGCGTGTCGCCCCTACCGGCGGTCGAGGAGGGCGAGAAAGACCAGAGCAGCACATAGGGCCCTTAGAACAGCGCACTCCGCAGCGCTGGTATCCATACGTCCATAGGTCTACCCCATACGTTATGCCTACGTACGTGATGAGCTTGGAATGCTCGCATACCGCCGTTCTTAGTAACATGTCCTTCGCATGCGAACAGCATGTCCATGTGGCATGAATCGGGCATGATCGTTGTCGTTGAAGGAGAATGATACTCGCACTGACTGGTCGCACTGACTGGTCTACTGTCCGTCGTTGCATTTCGTTGCATTATTACCGATTTTGTTTTTGATTACCCGGAATGCGGAAAATGATATACCGATTCCGTTCCACGATTCCGGATTCGCGCTTGTGCTCTTGGTCGGCGGGCATCCGGTCCCCGCACGACCCGACGAGGACCGAGCGCGACGCGACGCAAGGGACACACGATATCCCGGGGTTGTTACCGTACCGCTCGGGCCCGGCCGCGCGGGAACCGGCTATCCGCGGACCGCGCCGGGAGGGGATAGGGGGGGGAGGGGATAACCCCGTGCGCTCTATGTACGCCAATTCAACGTTAAACGTAAACTTTAATCACATATCACAACACGACCGCAACCTATACCGCATGCTATACCGACACCATAACAGCGTCAGCGGATACAATCCCTCAATCCGACAGACAGCATAAACCACGCCAAGCCTCAGTGCCTCACATCAACACCACGCCACACTGCACTGGCCTCACACCTTTGACTCCAGTCGCCCGCCACGCAGAGGCAGACAGTCACTCTCTGACCGCGGCTTCGACCGGCCCGCGCCCCGCTTCACGACTGGGCATGGGATCAGCACGCATATGCACGCATATGCGCTAACACTTACTAACACATGCGCCCAAACTGGGCAAGCTCGCCGTCGAGCTCAAAGCTGCCTGGCTCAAGCGCTAGCTGCACTGCTTCCCAGTCTGACGCGAGGTCAACCGATTCTTGAGTGAAGCGGTCGCTCAGAAGATCAGCACTTTCGCTTCCCCACTGGCGAAGCTCGGCACCGAGATCGATGCTTCCCATCTGTGGTGTTTCCCATCCCGTCCCCGGCATGGGCAACGGGGGCTGGGAACGATGGGCATAGCGTTCCTGGTGCGCCGCTCCCGATCCTGTCGGCGGGCGCGGCAGCAAAGTGGAAGGAACGGCCTTGAGTCCCTGCGCGGAAGGAGCGGGCTTGAGTCCCTGCGCGGAAGGAGCGGCCTTGAGTCCCTGATTGGAAAGAGCGGCCTTAGCCTCATTAGCCTTAAGTCCCCGCTTGGAAGTAGGCGTCGTGCACTTGTGTGACTCCTCCCAGTCGTCGACGATGTCAAGCAAGAAGTCGCAATGGGACGAGCCCTTCACAGCAGCGATAATGTCTCTCACCAAAAGTGTGGTGCGCTTCTCGGCAATCATGAACCGTGCCGCACGCGCCGTGATGTGGCGCAGGAAGACTCTCGTGGCATACGCCATGAGATAGACTGCATCGCCGGAGATCATTCGTGGGCGGCCCCCCATTATCGTAGGCATCTTCATGATCTTCTTCACTCTGGCGATTGGCCACTCGTTGCGGATGCGCTTCTCCCACAAAGGGTCGCTCTTGTCCGCCACCCGCATTTCGAGCTCGAGCTTTGTGGACTCGAGAAACTTGCGAGTGAACTCGGCATCGAGCTCGCTCTTCTCGCGCGACGGGTGGACTGGGCCGGGGCCGGGGAAGGGCAAGATGTCTGTCATTCCTTCTCACACGGGCACGAAGAAACAAAAAGCCCCGCACGGAGGTTTTCATCAGATCTTAGGAACGCGCAACGCGAGATGTTTTCTTTGAGTGCGATTCCATAAAAGGGGTCCCAGCTCAAATCCAATCGCATCCCGCAAACATAAAATTTATCTCAGCCAATCTGCGACGCCGCGCGTCCTCATCCATGAATGATAACGGTCAAATATTACATGGATTAAACTTGTGCATGCAGTAAAATGGCTTCGAGAATCTAGCGCGCTCGATCGAGCGATTCGAGATAGCGGCAAATTGGGCAAAAGCGGCATGCGTAGCGCGTCCCGCGTCCCGCGATGCGTTGAGCGCAGTGCGCGTCAGCATGTTAGTGTAGCTTTCATCCTGGTCGAGAGTCCCTCAAAATACTAGAAGTAGAACGTATGAAATGTTCGCCTTGGCCCTTGCGCAGCAGTGCGCTTGGGCCCAACCATGAGAATGAAGCGAGTGTGAACGTGTGCGAGGTGTTGTTCTTCACATGTGCGCCTGTGCACGATTTCGTTCGTACGTGGAGTTGGTGTTTTGTGAATTGACCATTGTATGCTGGTGTGTTGTGAATGGGCTCTTTTGTTAACAGCGAAACAGGACACAGTGAAGACCTTGTGAATGCATGCGTCTCATTTCGAGAGTCCTTTTGGTGTTGGTGTGAATTCATAGGGATTCCTATGAATGCCCTTCATATGAGTTTGCTTTGTACGTGTTGGTGTGTTGTGAATGGTGTGTATTCACATGAATGAATGGTGAAGTTACTCGCCGACGGCCGACCATGCCACCATGCGCCCCAAACCAACCGTCGCCTGGTGAACATTCATGACATCGAGGACCTCAGCAGCGCACGCAACCGCGCTTGGTGTCAGCGGTGGTCTCGCGGGTGGCATCGCAAAGACCTCGGTGGCGCCGCTCGAGCGTGTCAAGCTACTCCTGCAGACGGGCGAGTCTCAGAGCGGAATTATGATGACTTTGCGACGGGTCGTCCACCATGAAGGCTTCATCGGGCTGTGGCGTGGGAACACTCTCAACGTTGTGCGGATGGTACCCTCCAAGTGTGTGCTTCTCGCGTGCTCCGACTTGTACAAGGACTTGCTCGGCCTCTCGCATCTGTCGGCTTTTGCCCAGGGCGGCATCGCTGGTGCCTGCGCGGGCGTGACGGCCACCGCTTGCACTTACCCGCTCGATCTAGCGCGGACACGCATGGCCGGGCTGCTACACGTGCGAGCGACTGAGCAGGCACAGCGCGGTGCCATCGCCACGATGCTCACCATCGTGCGTACCGAGGGTGCAAGCGCTCTGTACCGCGGAGCTACGCCAACCGTGCTCGGCGCGCTTCCCTATGAGGGCATCAAATTTGGCACGTACGATGTGCTCAAGCGACACACGCGGAGTGGCGAGGCGGCCGGAGTTGCGTCTCAGGGCCCCTTGTGGCGTGCGTCCTGTGGCGCGTTCGCTGCGATGCTTGCGCACGCCCTGACGTACCCGAACGACACAATCCGCCGCCGGCTGCAGATGCAGGGCGTCAACGGTGAGCCAGTGCGCTACCGTGGCTGGATGGACTGCTTCCGGCAGATCGTCAAGTACGAAGGATGGCAGTCCCTCTACCGGGGGCTCGGCGTGACCATGGTGCGATCCATCCCGAACACGGGCATTCAGTTTGCCGTCTATGAAGCGTGCAAAGACTTCATCTTTGCGTTCGAGGCTTGGAGAGATGCGTAAGTAAGCGCGGCAACGGTCACCTCGCGAGGGTCCGGGACCCAAGCATACAAAGGCGGTGGCGTTCCCGATATGTGGGGACCGCGTCCGTCTCGGAGAGATGCGACCCGGGGCGCGCCCTGCCCGGCCCGGTAGAAACCCGACCGCGGAGCGTAGAATATCATCAACATCATGCGCTAGCAACGTGACTGTGACGGTGATGTGAGAGATACCTATAAAACCTTAAGAAGCCCGTGAAAGACGAATTCAATTTTTATTGGACACCTAAAGGACACCTTGGTCATCACCGGCAAATCAGCCCATCTCCATCTCATGCTTCTTTGCGAGCTTCTTCAATGTCTTCCGCATGAGCGCTGATGGCTTGTTTTTCGCCCTCTTTTTGATGCCAGAGAGGCTCTTGCGGATGGGTATCGCTGACGGATTGACTTTTTGCTTGTGTGTTTGGATAACCACCTTCTTTTTGGCAATGAGCTTGCCAAGCTTCTTTAGCTTCCTCTTCGCCTTGCCCTCGCCTGGCACGCCGGCCACATCCATCGCTGAGCCCTCCTGGCGCTGTGCCGCCAAGGCCTCGCGCTTTTCACGCAGCTTTTGCCGTTTCAAATCATCCTCGCGCTCACGCGCGATGTCTGCTTGAATGTAGGGAAGGTTTCTGTGCACGTTGCTGTTTTTGCCCATGTCTCACGAACCGACGAGGGCGACTCGAACTCCACGACTCCACAAGAACTCCACGACTCCTCAAGGAGCAGCGTACAAGTAGAGACGTGCCACAAAAAGTCGCTTCAGTTTCGTCACTCCAGGTTTTAAGTTGCGCGTCAAGTCAAGTCAAGTTGACTCAAGACATTCCGGAGCACATTCGATAGGCTTCCGTATTGTTGTCTATAAGTCAAGAATTGACTTGAGTCTAGAGAGACTAGACAATATAAACTAGACAATTTCGTAGTACAATAGTACTACACGTCGGAATGCGAAAAGGTGTGTCGCGTGGTTGCAGACAGATAGCGCAAACTAGTGAAACGCCGTCGTGGTGACAAAAGTTGGTTTTGCGCACATTTTGGCGAGAGCGAAACTTTTGCAGCGCTCGGGTGCACTGCACCATGCCCAGCTGGTGGCCCTTCTGGAAGTCGGCCGTGCAGCGGAAGGCCGAGGAGTGGGAGCAGCGCGCGGCCGAATCGGGCGCCGTCGATGGCCTCTTCCGCCGATTGGGCACCGACCTCAATGAGGAGGCCCGTGTCAAGGCGATGGCCATTGCACGGAGCCAGTACGATAAGCAGCCAGAGGGTGGGTGGATCTCGAAGACGGGGCGGAAGCACGTGGAGGGTTTCTTCGAGGCCCTGTTCAACCTCTTCGTGCCGGGCCAGGTCAACCTTTTCATGCAGCTCGCGTTGCTGAGCTCCCTGGCGCACGTGACGCTGCTCGGCTCGTGGGTGCTGAGTGAGCTGACTGAGGGGACGAGTGAGGGCACGTACGTTAACGACCTTTTCGATGCCGCCATGAGCACCGCCACCGCCAGCGACACGTCCATCCGCCTCGGTACCATGTACCTCGCCGGGCACGTTCTCGTGCTCGTGGTCGTGCTGCACGTGCTCCTCGCGGGCGAGGTGACGCCGCTCACACCGCTGTACAGTCTGCTGATGCTGGTGGCCGTGGTGGTCGGCGGCCCAGCTTGCGCGCTCGCGCTGAGCGCGCACTGCGAGGAGCTCGCGCGCCACAAGGCCGCGGTTGCGATGCACCATCAGGAGCGACAGGCACTACTCGCGGACGGCATGCAGTGGGTGTACCTGGTCGCTCTCGCGCTCATCGCCGCGGCGACGACGGCGGCCTTGGGCTTGCCCAGCCTCGACCCGACGGACGGCCTCGACCTGGTCGCCTTCCTCACCTTCTACTTGTGGCCACTCGGCCTCATCTTCACCTCCGGATGGCTCTCCCGCCTGAGCGCCATCTTCGTTGTCGACTGGGTCGGCCTGTTCTTCTTTGGCCTGTTACATGCCTTCTACAGCCAGTCGGCGGATAACGAGGGTGAGGCGCCGCCGCCCCCGCTGCTCGGCGTCGCGCCGGGCTACGACCTGCACGTGCGCCTCGCGTTCCTCTGTGCCTTCGCCTTCCCGAACCCGTACCTCGGCGTCGCTCTCTACTTGGTTCTTGATTCGCGCCACAAGGCGAGGTTCCCTCTCTTGCCAGATTGCACTGCGGCTCTGTTCGGCAACCGCCCGCCGCGCGCGATGGCCACATGGCAGGCGCGCGAGCAGGGCTCGCAGCTCATCTGAGCGGCCGGCGCGGCGCCCGCCGCTGGCCGAGGGCCAGGCGGGCCACGCCGAGCACGTGTAGCTACACGAACCCTCAGAGCTGATATGCAGGCGCGAGATGGGTACGCGATGATGTGCGACACTGTGTGACGGGAGTCGCCCGAATAATGCGTGATCACAGTGGAGAGTGGGCATGTGCATGAAGTGGTGAGAGTCGTGCGAGTGCGCAGTGCCTCGATACTCGGTCTGATGCGTTATATACATTTTGCATAGGTAAGGGGGAATATGGACCACTGAATCCGATCCTGTTTTCCCCGCAAAGAAAGCCTGCTCTCGCCTCTTCCCCACATCTTCCCTCCGCCAACCCGTTCGCGTCGCGGAGGCCTTGCGGATAGGTCCCGGCGCAAAGGCTCGCGTGGTGCATGTCTGGCCCACGTGCCGCTGGCATCTGGTCAGGCGCGCCAGCAGCAAACCAGCTCAGCGGCGTGCGAAGAGCCAGATTCTTCAGTTTCGTGCAGAATGAGCCACTCGAGTGCACGCTGTCTTTGCAACAACGCTTTCGCTCCACGTCAACTAGGTGAGAGGTCTGCCTGCTTCCCAGCCTGCGCGCGCGCATCGCAATCAAG
>PJAB01000289.1:0-30657 GCA_002887195.1 Chrysochromulina parva | reverse complement strand
CAAGTCACTGGACAGCAAGGCGTGCATCGCGCGTCATGAGCAAGGCTGGGTCGCAGCGACTGGCCATTGGCAGGAATATGACGTGCCGGTTCAGGGCGGCCGGCGCCTCCACGCCTCACTAGACGTCGGGAGCCGCGCAGATGTTGACACGTCGACTGCGCCGTGGCCCTTGTCCGCGGCGTCGGTCGTCGTCGCCGTGCGGCCGGACGCGCCCTCTATCGGTGCTGGCGCGGCGGGACTGCTGGGCGCTGCAATGTGCGTGGTGGCGCTCATCGTGGGGTTGGCCGCGGCGATCAAAAAGAGGCGCCGCTGCCCAGCGCAGCCGCTCGCGTGAGCTCTCGTAAGCTCGATGTGCGTCCCGAGGCTGATGCGGGCTCCTCGCTCCTGCTCTTTTACCTTGAGTGTAACCTCGATCTCGCGCTGACTGTTAAACAGCGCCCGCGATGGTGATGAGCAGTCCAAGACGCGCTCTTGCCTGCCTCGGCGGTGAAGACCCATGAAGCGAGTGTGAAAGTTGCCGAGTGTGAAAGTTGCCGAGTGTGAACAAATGCAAATGGGCCCTCTCCAGCCCAGGGCCGCGGTCGCTTCTCCGGGCGGCTTCTCGAAGAGGGCGATACAGGCTGCCATGCCTGCTGGCATGCGTACGCGTGAAACGGAGCGAGATCGTCCTGTCAAGGGCAAGGGCGAGCGCGTGCCGGACGCCGGAGCCAAGGCTGCCATCTTTGGACTGCAGGACAGCAAGGCGGACTCGCCGTCGGCCCAGGTGGTCTCTCCGCCTGCTCGGAGTAGTAGGCGGCACGTAGATCCACCGCCAATGCCATCATCGCCACGCGTGCAGTCCTCACCTTCGCAGGCGCCAGTTCTCGGAGTGCCGGTTCCACCCACGATAAATCGACTTCCTACCTGGGAAGGCACGCCTCCGCCTCCGATTCCGCCTTCGGGCGGCTTTGGGCCTGCGAGCACCAGCCGCTCGGCCCGATCAAACGTCGAGCGCACGCCAACTGCGCCGGCGTCGGGTGCTTCTGGAACTGCCTCTGAGGGAAGCCGCTCCGCTCGGGGCACCTCTGCATCCACTGCTGCCGCGGCCACCCACTCGCCCGCGCCACGCACGCCACCCACGCCAACCGTGTTCAGCTCACCCGTGCCGTCGAGCGCAGCGAGCACATCGGGCTACGCGCAGCAGCACGCGCGGCGCTGCAGCACCGGCGCCAGCAGTAGCGCCGGCGTCGGCGCGTCGCCGGCTGTGCTCTCAAACCACCTCGGAGGTCGGCTGCACGCGCAGGATTTGCACGTGATCCCGACGGCAGCGGCACGCGCGATGCTCGGGTACGGCGGCGCGCGTGGCATCACCGGCCTCGTGCCCGCGGGGCGGGACGTACCGATCGGCCTCGAGATCACTCGCTTCCTGGGAAGCTCCAACCCATTCGGGCACGACCCTTTTGTCAAGCCCAAGGCCAAGCAGGATGAGGAGGAAGTGATCCGTGCCCTCGTGGCGCCAGCAGATGCCATGTGCCAGGTGCTCCACGCACGCCTTTCCCACCTCAAGGTGCTCGCCGCCCTCTGGACTGGTGGCGGTGGCCCCGCGAAGGCGCTGCAGCGAGCACTCGATACTGACGACCCGGCCGTGCTAGTCGACCTGTTGGGCGTCACGCACGCACGGCTGCACGTACACGTGTCGCTCGAGCTCGCGACGGATCTCGCGTCCGCAGCCCAGCAGCTCCTCGACTCCGAGTACGAGGACTACCTACTTGTAGGCCTCTCCGCTGCCCAGGCCATCCTCAGGGGCGTGGGCCCCGTGCTGCGCAGCACGGCCGAGGCCGTGAGCTATCAGCAGAGCTTCTTCCGACAGGGCGGCGTTGACGTCCATCTGGAGGAGAAGCAGGAACGCTGTGCCGCCGTCGCGGAGGCCCTCGCCGCGCTCCAGCCGCGCCTCGAGGCACTTGCGAGCGCTAGGGGTCGCAGCGCGCAGCTCGCGACGAGAGTCCACAGGTCGCTGCTGCGCGCATTGGGGACTGCTACAGAGGCGCCGTGATGGGCATATCCTTGAGGCGGCGCCGTGGATGAGCATTTTCGATGCGCCATGGTATGGAGCCCTCTCAGTGAGGTTTAGCGGTGAGCTGTTGGATGTTAAGTGACTTTGTAGGTGTACATACGGCTAAACGCGCGGGACCGCCCCGAGAATCGTGAAGTCAGAAGCGGCCGGTCAAGCGAAGCCAAGTGAACGCCCGGCTCCCGGCTGTACCTGTAAGTTCGCTAGACCCCCGCCCGCCCCCGGACGGTGCGGTGCGGTTGCGGAGGCCGGAGCCGAGCGGCCGCGAGCGGCTCGCGGCTGCGGGGAGGCGGAGGGGGCGAGGCGCAGGCGCGAGGCGGTTTCAATCGGTACCCGCGCACCGCCGGGGCCGCACACGCCGCCGCCCGCCCCCCCGGCCCCGGCGCGCCCCGCCGGGGCCGCGGCCGCGAGAGCCGGTTCGCGCACGCGCGGTTGAGGGTTGTCCACGGTCCACGCCGCCGCGCACTTAGCAGATACGGCACTTACGAAAATAGTTTTCGCGTTGTACTCGCTGTAAGGATAGTCCGCCTTGAAGCTTCATGTTAGCTGCAGAAACGCCTAAAGCCAAGAATCGAGAGCCCGGCGCGTCTCCAACTCAGGATCCGGTCCCCACCACCACGGTCGACGGTGTGAGCGGCCCCGCACAGCTTACAGTCAGTCAGTCACAAAGATACCAACGGTCCGAAGGGTCCCGGTTAAGGCCTTTGCATCGCCCCCCCTAGGTCTCACGTCCGGGCAACCGCGGCAGCGCGCTCGAATCCACTGCACATATGTCCATGTGGGCACCAAGCGGTGCCATCCTCGCTCCCTCCCTCTCACTAATCCCGCATTCATGTCGGGGCAACCAGCGAAAATCCATGCGGCGCACGCGCGTGCCGCCCCGCTCCCTGCGCGCCCTTGTTGCCGCCCTCCCGTGCAGCGTTGCAGCGTGCTTGCGGACCGATGCCCACGGGGCGGCCGACGACCTTGTGGCAAACAGGTCCCACAGCCAACCGCAGAGGAGAAGATGGCGCGTGGCTTAATCGACCCACTTCTTGAGGACCGCCTCCTTCTGCTCGGCGAGCTCTTTGGCGATCGCGGCGCCCGTCATCGACTTGTACTTGCTCAGGTCCTTAGCATTCTCCCAAGAGAAGAAAGTCATGCCATCCTTCTCGAATGGCTCGCGGCCAAAGTGGCAGTAGGCGGCGGTAACGTTGTACTTCGGCTGCCGGAGCTGGAGGTCGCGGGCAAGCGCGCCGGGGCGGCAGTCAAAGGCAATCTTCACGATATCGGTGATCGCCTGAGCGCTCAGAGCGCCCTGCTCAGAGCCGTACGTCTCAACAAAGAGCGAGAGGGGCTTGGCCACGCCAATGGCATACGAGAGCTGCACGAGGGCGCGCTTGCAAAGGCCACTCTTGACGACCGACTTGGCCATCCAGCGGCACGCGTAGGCAGCGGAGCGGTCGACCTTGGTCGGGTCCTTGCCCGAGAAAGCGCCACCACCGTGCGCGCCCCAGCCACCGTAGGTGTCGATGATGATCTTGCGGCCGGTGAGGCCAGCATCACCCTGCGGGCCGCCAATGATGAACTTGCCCGACGGGTTGATGTGCAGGTTGCACGTGTCGCGCGAATAGATCGAGAGCGCCGACTGGCCGTTCTTGAGTTTGATCGACTCGAGCGTCGCGACAATCACCTTGTCGTGGATCATCTCGTTCATCACCTCAAGCGTGGGTGCGAGCTCCTCCTTGTCCGCAGGCCACATGGGGCGCTCGTCCTTGCCGTCTTGCTCCTTGGAGCGCTTGGCCTTGCCCGGCTCAGCGTGCTGCGAGGAGATGACGACGGTGTGGATCATGAGCGGCTCCACTGAGCCGTCGCCGTTCTGCTTGTACTTGATGGTCACCTGGGTCTTGCCATCAGGGCGCAGCCACCACAACGAGCCATCCTTGCGCACCTCGGTAAGGGTCTTGCCAAGGCGGGTGGCCATCAGGTGCGTCAGGGGCATGCACGACTCGGTCTCGTCGGACGCATAGCCGAACATGATACCCTGGTCGCCCGCACCAATGTCGAGGTCGTCCACAACTTTGCCCTGCTCGCCAGCGCCCGTCACGCCGCCAGCAATGTCTGGCGACTGCTTGTTGATGCGCACAAGAACCTCCATTGTCTCGTGCGACAAGCCCTTGGAATCGACAGACGAAAGATCGTCGACGAAGGAGTCGAAGCCGATCTTCTTGATCTGCGCGCGCACAATCTTGTCGTAGTCAAGCTGCGCCCCGGTGGTGATCTCGCCGAAAACCATCACCATGTTGTCCTTGGAGGCCGACTCGCACGCGACGCGCGACTTCGGGTCAACTGCGAGGCATGCATCGAGGACGGCATCCGAAACCTGGTCGCAGAGCTTGTCGGGATGGCCCTCGTTCACCGACTCCGAAGAGAACATGAACTCGCGCTCCTCAGTAGTGGTGCCTCCAACCTTCTGCTTCTTTGCCGACATTTTGATTGACGATTTGGAGCTGCGCAGGCATTCGTTTCAACGACACAACAGTCAATTTCTCGTCGCAACCGAAGTTCCTCTCGCAGCATGGGGCCGATGGGCCGGGCGCTGTCGCGCCAATGTGAGCACACTCGGAGCGGGGAGGATGCGCAAGGATGCGAAAGCGCGCCTTGGGCCGCGGACCACGTTGCCTTGTGGATTCCGTGGATCGAATCTGCGGAAAAACCCCACAGTCCTCGACAGACTTCCCAGGTTCCCACCGAAAATGGACTTTCGCAGTGTCTTCCCTCAACCCCTCCTCTGAGTGAGTTCCCACATCAACAGGTTCCACGTTGCGTTCAAAGGCGGTTCTCTCGAAAGCGCTCAATGCGGCGCTTCGAAAAATGGTGCGATCTCTCGACGGTCTTGCCAGATTTGTAACTGAACAAGCTATTCTCCCATCGCTTTCCAGCCCTGCTCGGGTTGGCAGCAGCGCGGCGAGCCGCTTGGCATGAGAGGATGGCATGAGAGGATGAAATGTTCGGAGTAGCGCGGTCAGAGGACGATTCTCGATTGGTTAAGATGCAACATGGACGTCGCTCGGTCAAACTGGCGTCGGGTCTCGGGAATCTGAGAAGTTCGTCATTTATATCATAAACGTTTTTGAAATTCGTCATTGATAAACTCGAGTAGCGCGACAACTCTTTGTTCAAAGTAATCGATTGCTGGGTCCTAGAATACACTCCTAGAAATCCAAAGCCTATACTAGAGTAAAGCAACGGGCTAAACCGTAAACGTCGCACTCCGGCCGCGGGCAAACTACGGCTGTGCCTCTACATGCCTTCTCCGATTCTGCCCTGTAGTTACGCCTGAAATGTTGTGACAATTGAGCCCTATTCGACGAGTTGATCCTCTGCCGTGTCGGGCGCCACAGCGCTGCCGACGCTGCTGTAGCGCGCGCGCATCCTCCGTGCCCACAGGCCGCTGTGGGAGCGCGACCCTCTCAGAGTGGCTGCGGCGGTGGTGGCGGCGGCGCCAGCGCCCGGGGGCGGTGGCGTGCCCAGCGATCGCCAGACTGCGAGGGCATCGAGGGACGAGGCGAGGCTCTGCAGGCCGGAAGTGGGGCTGCCAGGAGCGATGCCGCCGGCTGAGCGCCCCACGCCACCCGGCGTTCTGTACTCGGACGCCACAGGCAGCTGCAGCGCGAGCAGGTCCTCGGCCGCCATGTCGGGCGGACCGTCCTGCGGCATGGCCGTCTGCACGGTGCCGACAGACGATCCAGCCGAGGTGTCGAGCGCCTCCCACTGCGACTCATCGGCGTCCACGCCCGCCGCACGTAACGCCCCAAGTAGCTCGTACTCGCGCCGCTTGTAGGACGCTAGAGCTCGGAGCTTTGCATCTTCGAGTGCCAGCGCCATCTCCGCATCCATCGCCGCCTTTCGGCGTCGACCCTCAAGCAGCAGCGACACGCGCTGTGCGGTCATCTCGGCGAAGGCCGCCTCGGCCGCCTTCTCCGCCACCTGCGCGGCCTTCGCCTCCGCGGCCGCCGTCGCTTCCGCGAACGCCGCCTGCGCCGCCGCGCGTGCCTGCGCCTTGGCCGACACCTCCGCCGCCGCCTTGACCGCATTGATCTCTCTCGCCGCCTGCGCCTGTGCTAGCTTCGCCTCGGCTAGCATCGTATCCCGCAGCTTCTCGAGCGCAACGGCGACCTCCACGGTGGTGTCGGTGCACTGCTGTACACCAGGCGCCTTGTTGGGCGCCGTGGCAGCTTGGATGCTCGCCTCAAGTGCCCTGACCGTGCGCTGCGCCTCTGCAACCTCCGCCCGTGCTGCAGCCAGCTCTGTCTCCGCACGTGCCGCGGCCAGCGTCGCCTCCGCCCGTGCTGTGGCCAGCGCTGCCTCCGTCTTGGCCTCATCGCGAGAGGACTTGTCCGCATTCCGGGCTTGCTCTTCGCGCAGTGCTCGGCGGAGCTGCTCCACCTCCGCCGCCGCGACTGCCTCCAGAAGCTGTAGCTTGGCCATCTCCGCCGCCGCCTCTGCCGCCGCCTGCGCCGTCGTCTGACGCAACGCCACGAGCTCCGATTGGGTCTGTTGGAGCTCTGCTTGCATCTCATTGCGACGGCGGCGCGCCTCTTGCATCGAGGCCAGACGCTGTGCATCGGCCTCCGTCGCGCTAGTCTCCGCCGTCAGAAGTGCGTTGTCCAACTGCGCCTTGAGTGCTGACACCTCCGCCCTGGCTGCTGCCAGGTCCGCTGCCGCTTCATCTGCCGCGCTTGCACGCCCGGCATCAACCTGCTGCTGGGCCGCCACTAATGCCTCCCGCAGCGCCGCGCCGTCAGCCAGAGCGCGGCTCAACGCCTCTTCCACAGCCGCCAGCTGCTGACGGAGCGGCGCGTCTGCAGGCTGGGCCGACGACTCAGTCGCTCCTTTGGCCACAGCGCCTGCCGGCGCCTCGGCAGTACTCATCACAGCCGCCTCAGCCCACGCGGCCTGGGCGGCCTGGGCGGCCTGGGCGGCTTCACGCTCGCTTGAGAGTTGCTCCCTGGACGCGCTCAGTTTGGCTTGCAATTTTGCGCCCGCAATCCCGAGCTTCTCAACTTTGGCCTGGAGCGCCTGCCGCTCGCTCATGGCCGCCTCGAGCTGTGAACGCAGCGAGGCCGCCTCCGCATCGGCAGTACTCGCTTTCTCCTCAGCAGAACGCGCTTTCTCCTCGGCGTACTGCTGCTCGCGCTGGGCCGCTTGAGACTCGCGAAGGCTACGCGCTGCCGCCGCCCTGAGCACCTCGAGCTCGTCGAATCCATCCTCGTCCGTCAGCTTGTCCTTCTCGAGTTGTGACAGCGCCGCCTGCGCAGCCGCCAGTGCGACTCGCCTCTCCTCGAGGGCTGCCTCACTCTGCGCCAGTGCCGCCTCCTTGTCCGTCAACGCCACGTCCTTTTCAGCCAGAGCTGCATCTTTGCGGGCGATGACTTGATCGCGTTCGGCCAGCGCCGCCTCCGCCGCTTCCCTCGCAAGATCCGCCACCGCAAGTGTGAGGGTGGCGCTGCGCGCCTCCTTCTTTGCCTCCACCAGAGCAGCCTCGAGCTCAGCCGTGATGCGCGCCGTGATGAGCGCATGGGTCGTCTGCGCGGCGGCCTCCATCGCCGACTCCGTCGCCCTCGCAACCTCTGCTTCCGCCTGCGCACTCCTTCGACCTGCCGCCTCCTGCGCGGCTCTCGCTAGGGCTTGCGTTTCCGCGGTCCGAGCTTCGTCAACAGCCGCCCATGCGGCCTCTACCGCCGCCCTCGACTCTTCGGCCTCAGCGCGCGCGGCTACCGCCTCGGCCATGGCCTCCAGCGCCTCTGCCCTCGCTGCCTCGTCCGGCACTTCGATGGGCACCTCCTTGATGACCTCCCTGATGACCTCGATCTCCTTGACAACTTCCACCTCCTTGATCACCTCCCTGATGACCTCGACGGGCACCTCTTTTATTACCTCAACCTCTCTGATGACTTCGATATCCCTCACGACCTCCACCTCTTTGATCACCTCAACCTTTTCGATAGCCTCCTTGATCACTTCCACCTCCTTGATCACTTCCACCTCCTTGATCACTTCCACCTCCCTGATGACTTCCACCTCCCTGATGACTTCCACCTCCTTGATCACTTCCACCTCCCTGATGACTTCCACCTCCCTGATGACTTCGACCTCCCTGATGACTTCCACCTCCCTGATGACTTCCACCTCCCTGATGACTTCGACCGGTTCGATGTCCGTCTGCTCTTCAGCCTCCGCCACCAGCTGCTCAGCCTCCGCCTTCTTTGCCCTCTCGTCGGCCTTGTGTGTGGTCCCGCCAAACCACGGGTGCTCGAGCAGCTGGCGCGCCGAGGGGCGCTCCTTGCGCGCCACCGTCATGCACGTGCGCACAAACTCGCGCGCCGGCTCCATGGACTGGCCCTTCCACTCCAGTTGACCAAAGGAGAGGTCGACGTTGCGCGCGGCTTCAATGAGGGACTCTTCGGTAGCCTCGTCTGGGAGCTTGAAGGGCAGCGAGGCGCACAGTAGAACGTGCGCCGTCACGCCCGCGCTCCACACATCGCAGCCCGCGTCGTATGGCTCGCCCACCACCTCGCCAGTCTCGTCTGCCTCCGCCTCAATCCACGAGAGCACCTCGGGCGCCGCGTACTCAGGCGAGCCGGCGACACCCGTCAGCTCTGTGGGTGCGTCGCCGTCGCCCAGCAACGCCGCGTACCCAAAGTCGATGAGCGTCAGGTGCGGCCGCTCCGTCTCCTCATCGCTCACCATGATGTTCTCGGGCTTAACGTCGCGGTGCACCACGCCGACCTCGGCGAGCGCCGTGAGCGCCGTGAGCAGCTGCTTCATCAGATGGCTCACGAAGCTGGTTTCGAGCGCGCCGCGCTGCTCTACGATTTGAAAGAGTTCGCAGCCGGGCACGCGCTCCATGGCAAGCCAAATGGCGTCGGAGGAAGCGATGACCTCGTGCAGCCGGACGATGTGCGGCGCGTGGCAGGCACGTCTCAGCGCGAGAACCTCTGCTGCGAGCATCTCGACTGCCTCCTCGTCCTTCTCGAGCGAGCTCATGTCGAGCTCCTTGAGCGCGAACACCTGCCCGTTCTTCTCGGCCGCATAGACCTTCGAGAAGCGACCCTCGCCGATGACGCCCTGCACGGCGTACAGGGTCGAGATGTGGGCAGTTGACGCGTTGCAGAGCATCCGGATGGATGCCGTTGACAGATCTGCTGAAGCGGTCCCCGCCTTCTCTGCCGACAGCCGTTCTGCCTCAGCCACCCCAGCCTCCATCAGCTCCGTCGCAGCCGCCTTCACTGCCGCCGCCGCCTCCGCTGCCGCCGCCTTCGCTGCCGCCGACCCAGCCTCCGCCGCCACCGTCTGAGCGTTTGCCGAGCCGAGCGTTGTCGCATTCGCCTTCGTCAGATGCTTTCTCAATTCAGTGGCCTCTGCCTGAGCCTCCTCGAGGCTCCCTTTGGCGGTCGCCAGCTGCTCCCTGAGCTCGGCAACCTCCGCCCGAGCCGTCGCCGCCTCAGCCTCACCCGTCGCTGCCTCAGCCTCGCCCTGCGGTATGCTCTGCGCCGTCGTCTTCAGCCGCTCCCGCAGTTCAGCGACTGCTGCCTTAGCCTCCTCAACGCTCCATTCGGCAGTGTCGAGGCGCTCTTTGAAGCTGGCAGCTCGCTCCTCAGCCGCCACGCGCTCCTTGTGCGCGGACGCCAACGCCGCCGCCGCAACGTGCTCCGCCGCTGACTCACGTTCAGCAACCTTTGCAAGGGCCTCGCGTGCCTCCTCGAGCTGCTGCCGCAGCGCCGCCCTCTCGGCTTGCTCGGACGCGAGCTGTGTGTGCAGCGTGTCCGAGAGCACTGCCGCCTTCGCGAGCTGCTCCCGCAGTGGCTGCACCTCCGAGAGTGAGAGCTCGAGCGCGACGATCTCGAGCTCGAGCTCACGCACCTCCGAGATTGTGAGCTCAAGCTCGACCATCCGATAAGCTAGCTTCGCGTGCTGTTCGTGCTGCGCCGAAAGATGACGCGCCGCCGCCTCCTCCGCCGCTTCCGCCGCAGCCTCCGCCACCCTAACCATCTCGGCGCCCATTTCGGCGCGCACGGCCGACACAGCCGACTGCAATGCCGCCGAGTACTCCGCTACTGCGATCGCCGACGCCGCCTCCAGCGCCGCGGTCTTATCCTGAGCCGCCGCCTCCAGCGCCGTCGCTTTGTCCAGAGCCGCCGCCTCGAGCGCCGCTGCTTTGTCGTGAGCCGCCGCTCTGAGCGCAAACGCCTTATCTGCCACCACCGCCCTAAGCACCGGTGCCTTCTCCGCCAACGCCGCCTCCAATGCAGCCGTTTTCTCCACCAATGCCGCCTCCAGCGCCGCCGCTTTATCTCTAGCCGCCGCCTCCATCATCATCGCCTTCTCCTGAGCCAACGCTTCCAACGCCGCCACCTTTTCCGCGAGCGCCGCCTTTAGCGCCGCGGCATCAGCAGCCATCGTCTCAAGCGCCGCCGCCTTCTCATCAGCCGCCGCCTCCAGCGCCGCCGCCTTTTCCAGAGCCGCCTCCTCCAGCGCCGCGGCCTTCTCCAGAGCAGCGGCCTCCTGCACCGCGGTCTTCTCCTGAGCTGCCGCCTCCAGCGCCGCCGCCTTCTCCTGAGCTGCCGCCTCCACCAGCGCGGCCCTTTCGTGGGCAGCGGCCTCCTGCACCGCGGTCTTCTCCAGAGCCATCATCTCCAGCGCCGCCGCCTTCTCCTGAGCTGCCGCTTCCAGCGCCGCCGCCTTCTCTTGAGCCGCCGCCTCGAGCGCCGCCGCTTTATCCCTAGCCACCGCCTCCATCATCATCGCCTTCTCCTGAGCCAACGCTTCCAACGCCGCCACCTTTTCCGCGAGCGCCGCGGCATCAGCAGCCATCGTCTCAAGCGCCGCCGCCTTCTCCTCAGCCGCCGCCTCCAGCGCTGCTGCGTTCTCCTGAGCCGCGGCCTCCAGCGCCGCCGCCTTCTCCAGAGCAGCGGCCTCCTGCACCGCGGTCTTCTCCAGAGCCATCGTCTCCAGCGCCGCCGCCTTCTCCTGAGCTGCCGCCTCCAGCGCCGCCGCCTTCTCCTCAGCCGCCTCCGTGCGGGCGGTTTCAGCCTCTACACGTGCAGCCGCTGCTTCCGCCCTTGACTCATACGCCTCGGCCCTGGCCTCCAGCGCCTCCGCCCTCGCTGCCTCGTCCGGCACCTCGATGGGCACCTCCTTGATGACCTCCCTGATGACCTCGATCTCCTTGACAACTTCCACCTCCTTGATCACCTCCCTGATGACCTCGACGGGCACCTCTTTGATCACCTCAACCTCTCTGATGACTTCCACCTCCCTCACGAGCACCGCTGCCGCAGTCGCCTCGGTGCACTCAGCCGCGATCGGTGAGAAAGCCTCGACGCCCACTACGGCGCCCCAACTCGCGCTAGGCGAGCCGCAGAGCACTTGGCGCGCCGTAGTGGGCTCATCGGAGCCGTCCATCGACGCCGTCGCCGCGGTCGCCTGAGCGCTCTCCACGACTGCGTCGTCGGCATCTGGGGTCGGTTCGAGCGCCTGTGCGACTGCCTGCGCCAACGCCTGCGCCATCGCCGCCGCATGCTTCTCCTCTGCGGACTGCAGCGCCGCCGCAAGTGCAGTAGCATGCTTTTCCTCTGCGGACTGCAGCGCCGCCGCAAGAGCAGTAGCATGCTTCACTGCTGCTGCGTCGGCCGGCTCCTTCGAAGTCGCTAGAGCCACCGACGACGACGTCACCACGTCCGCGAGCGCCGCCTGATGCGCCTCCCTCAGCCGCTGAAGCTCAGCCTCATGCTCCGCCTGGCGCGTCGAAAGCGTCATCTCGAGCGCCTCGAAGCGCGTCATGAGCTGGCTCACGAGCTCGCGACGGCGCGCCGACTGGCCCAGCGGCTCAAGACGGCGCTCGTGCAGCTCGCGCTGCGCCTGTCGTACTTCGAGGCTCATGCGCGCGGCCTGCTCGTGGGCACTCGCGGCCGCCTCACGCGCGCGCGCTTCCGCCTCCACTGCCGCGTACAACTGTCGACTGAGCGCGCTGATGACTGTGTCATCCCGAGCGGCGGCAGCTGCCTCGTCGCGCGTGGCGGCGGTGGCCATGGCGGCGGTGGCCATGGCGGTGGCGGCCGCCTCGGCCGAGTGCGATTGCTCCGCCATGGCCACCGCCGCCAGCTGATGCGCCAGTTGCTGCGCCTGCGCTTGAGAGCTCGTTAGCTCCAGCCGGCTGGCCTGAAGCGCCGTATCGAGCTCCGCCACGCGGCAGCGCTCGGCGCCCAGCTCGGCGTCCGCTGTCCTCAGACCTTCCAATAGGGAGAGCGCGCGCGCCTGTGCCGTAGCACCGTTGTAAGCTACGCTATCGAGGCGCTCTTTCCATGCAGCGCTCAGGGCGGCGCTCTGCCTGCGCTCGGTGCCCAGCTCGGCCGCCAAGTGGTCGAGGCGCTCCTGCCACGTGGCGCTCAGGGCAGCGCTCTGCTGCTCCCACTGAGCCCGTGCACTCGCATGCGCGAGGTGCTCAGCGTCGAGCGCTGCTTTGAGCCGTACCACCTCCTCGACCGCCTGCTGCTGCCCACCCGTCGCCTCGAGCTGAGCGTCCTCAAGCACACACTCGGCACGGCGCCTCGAGCCGTCGCGCGCTCCCTCACCCGCCACGTTACGCTCGGCACGGCGCTCGATCTCCTCAATCTCCTCGAAGGCAGGTCCGCGGTCGCGCGAGCGGGCGCCAAGCATCGTGTCGGGCGTCTTCCACGAGACCGCACCCGCGCTCAGCCACTGGCGCACAGGGCGGATGGCCACGACCGACGAGCCGCCCGGCTCGGCGGCCATCGTGCCCGCCGTTGCACCCGCCGAGCAATCCGGCGTGAGTGCCCAACGGGCCAGATGGGCCGAAGCTCCGTGCGGTGAGATCGACTCGCAGGGCGCGGCGAGCAGCGGCCGCGTGCGGCGCCACTCGTTGTGCGCTGAGACCGCGAGCTCGCCCGGTATGAGCGACCGGGCCCGCGGACGATCGAGCCCACAATATCGGCGCGCCTCTCGCACCTCGTCCTCACAGTTTGCAATCGCACGGCACAACACCATGTACTCGGTGAACGCGCGCGCCTCGACGAATGCAGCGTCTGCATACATTCTTTGCATACGGCTCAGCGCGTCCTGGGCCGCGAGCACCGCACTGCGCTTGGCGTGCAACGTGTAGCCAGTCCAAGCAGAAAAGCAACGCCGCACCCATCGGTGTGCCGTCCGCAATATTCGACGAGATATCGCGGGCGACCAGCCCTCATCTACCGCACGCACGAGGTATGCGACGGAGGACGTGCGGTGCACGATGTCGCGGTTAGGGCAAGCACAGCGGTGGACCCAGCGGGCGCAGGACGGGCACACCGCCGTCCTTGGAACCTCCATCAAAATTGACGAAACGGAGACGCTACCGGTATAGTACGCGGTAAAAAGATATCCGTACCGGGGGAGCCGGGACACACACATATACCGGTACAGTACCGGTAACCGCATCCGACCGTTTATAATTCGTCACCCATTCAATTCCCAAACAGGTGTAGGGTTGGGGCCTTAGATAAACATGAAAAATAGTAGACCACTCCCCCGTAGCTTGGGTCAACGACTGCGACACCGGCCCGTTCACCCCACGTCCGGTGTCTTGCGTGGGGTGTCGAGTTTAGACACATTGACTGTGTTAAAAGTCGTTAGTGTGACCGTCAACATGCACGCGAATACCAATGCCCGGCTTGCGTTGAGCATACACACTGCATCACTCGACGTGGTCCTCCATCTTGGTGTGCATCGCGACGCTGGCTCGGCACGTAGGGCACGCGCCGTGAATCGCGTCCTGCGCGCACCGGCTGCACACCACGTGCGCGCAGGGCACGAGCGCGCGACGACCGCCACGGGCCGCATACGGCTGCAGGCACAGGCAGCACCGAGCCTCCGAGTCCCATTTTAGGGCCGCCTCGCGCCTTGAAATGCATGCGCTGAAGGAGCGGCGCGCGAGCGCTGTCTCGGGCATATGGCGCGAAATGGCGTCGGCGAGCGCCTCGCGCAGCAGCGGTGCGAGGGTGGCGTTGCCCGCGGTCTCGAGCAGCAGCAGCGCGGCGCGCGCCACGTCGTCGGGCTCCGCAAGGCCAGCAGGTGTTCCCACCCAGCGAGGTGTGACGCCCGCCCGCACGCGACCGGGGGTGACACAAAGGACGTCAAGCCGGAGCCCGAGCCCCGTCGCCTCGGCGCGTAGGGCGCAAGCGAAGGCGGCAAGCGCGCTCTTGGTCGCCGCATACACGGATGCGAGAGGCGCCGGCTGGTACGCTGCGCGCGCGGCGACGAATAGAACGCCAGCCCGCCTCCCCTCTGGGGGTGCGACCAGCCGCGGCCAAAGCGCCCGCGTCAGCTGCATTGCGAAGAGGGCATTCGTGTGGACGAGGCGCGTGATCTCGGCGGCCGAGTGGTGCGTGAGCAGCGCGGGCGCGAGCGTACTCTGCCCCACGTTGTTGACGAGCAGCCGCAGACCGCCCGCCGGCACGGCACCGATCGCCTCCTCGACGTACCGTACACAAACGTCCACATGGGCTGCGTCGCATGTGATCACGGTGACGGTCGGCGCCTCGCGTGTGCGTCGCCACACGCCGCCGTGCCAGCCGCGCTCGAGTCGCTGGCGCGCCTGCAAGGCCGTGCTCTGCAGCTCCTCCTCGTCGCTGTCGAGAATGATCAAACTGAACCCTTGGTCGGAGAGCAGACGCACAAAGGCCCGGCCGATACCGCGGCTGCCACCGGTGACGACTGCCCAACGCTGATCGACTATCACCACCTCGCGCGGGCCGCCGTGGCCGTGGCCGTGGTCATGGTCGTGTTCCTCAGCCTCCACCTGCTGGATGCCTATGGACTCTGCCTCATACGCACGGCTGAGCAGCTCGTACGGGCTGCCGCCGAGAACCGCATTTGAAAGCTGCCAGCGACGGTTCCAGGCCGCCGAGAGCACGATTTGTACGAGTCGGAGCGTGAATAGGACGCCTATTATTTTGGTGGCTTCCAGCAGGACGTGGACGGCATCGCCTGGGGTTGAGTTACCTGGCGGCATCGGCCGATAGCGTTGCCCTCGCACGCACGAAGAGCTGCAAAGGCAGGCACGACCTTTTCAACAGTGTGAATTCCGTCGAGTTCAGTCAATCAGTCAGTTTCGTCGCGGTCCTCCCGCGCTCCAAGATTAGTCTGTCAATCAGCTGACATGCACACTGTATGCGGGTCAACACCGCAGGCCACGCTCACACACGCGGCCGCGGGCACCGAAGGCGAAGCTGCGAAGAACTGCGAAGCAAGCCACGCGACACGCGTCGGAGACTCACGATTACGGCGAACGCCTATCCCCTCGCATTTCCCCACACAGATTGACGGAAACGCTCCGCGATCCTCGTACCTATCACACACACACACACAGTGAGACACGGGGGAAGGCCATTCTCCTCGACACGTGAGTGTCCCAACTCTCGGGGACTTAACTCACGGAACGCTACCTCCTGGCCGAGCCAGGGTCTCATCTGACAGCGTCGCTGCGCCTGGGAATCATACGCAGATGGGGGGCATCTCATCCTGCTCAGATGCGCTCTTGGCTCTTCTTACACGCCCTGACCTTCGTTACTCGTTAGAGTTAGCCTTCTCAAAGAAGAGCATGTTGATGAAGAACGTGGAGCCCAGCACGCGCGCCTTGGCGGTCTCGTCGATGCCCTTGGGGAATTCAACCTGGAACGAGGAGGCATCCGTGAAAATTTCGGTGCCCAAGCCACGCCACAGCTTGATGATCTTGCCGATCTCCTCGCCCTTGGCGCCCTTGCCGGGCGGGTAGATGTAGAACGGGATCTTGCAGTTGCAGAGGCCCTCGGCGCACACATCGACGCACAGGCCGCCGCAGCACGATGGCATCTGAATGGCATACTCCTGATTCCCCGAAGGGTCCTTAACTGAGATCGAGGGCAGGCAGAAATGACACGGCACGCTGGCGCTGCCGATGGAGCTGCCGTCCGCAGCAAAGTACGAGATGGCTGGGATGCAGCAACACTGGCACGGTGCCACCGGCAACGTCCACTCCTTCTTCATCGTCATGATGACCGATTCGCGCTGGTCCTTGGTGCCTTTCCACACAGTTTGCGTGAATGCCCGCTGATTCTTGCAGAAGAAGCGGCAGCAAAAGGTGCTCTCCTCCAGCGAGTAGAAGATGGAGTCCCCATTGGACTGCGCGAAGCGCAGTACGGGCCCACAGTGAACCAACATCAACAGGATATATTGGCAGGTGATGGCAGGTGGTGCAGCGGAATCGGGATTTGTGCAGCGCACCTGCTCCTTGCTCGGATAGATATTGAATTCGTTTGTGGCCTCGCAACCCAAAAGCTCCTGAATGCAGCCCTTCCTGGTCTGACTGACGAGCAGCGACTCGTATGCTCCAAGCGCCTTAGCGCTGTCGCCAGCGCGATCCATCGAAGGCGGAGCTGGTGCTGATGCTAACTCCGCCATGTTGTCGCCTCTCCGCGGAACAATGACGCCAACGACTGAGCAAACCCGTCTGTTCTCCCGCTCCGCCGACGGCGATCGCGTCTATCCTATGTACCGGTACAGTAAAGTTCTATTCAAACTGTCCGAAAACTCAAAACAGGTCCGCAAAAGAAAACTCTCGCGGCGCTCGCTGCGCCGGCCGCCGCGCCGCGCCGCCGAGGAGCGACTTTTCTTCAGTTCACCTGATCAAGCCTGATCTCCTGATGCTGCTCCCATGTCCGTATTACGATTAGTGTGCGCATGCATGAACACACTACATCTTGTAATCAGACAGCTCGGCACGACAACGACGGCAAATTTTAAGTACGTGTCGATGACAATGCAATACCCCCACCCCTAGCTTCCCGGCTCCCCCCCCCCACCTGCTTGCCAACAAGTGTTTAGACAAGATTGAATTGACAAATTGAGATTAATTAAAGGGGCACCAGGGGTCAATTGCCAGGGGTAGGGCAGCAAGCGACAGGGAACACCCTGCGTGCTGGGAGAGACCAACCTCACTGGCATTTGACGATTTGAGTACATGTACTTGACTTGACTCGACTTAACGCTGACATTCACACAAAAACAAAAAGCGGCGATTTCTTTGTCGCGTCTTCTAGCATTGTAGCAAATCCATGTTCCATGAGCGCCAAGTCGCAGCGCGTCGCGGTGGTCACCGGCGCGAATAAGGGCGTTGGTTTTCACATCGCCGAGCAAATCGTCAAGAGCGGCTTGTTCGGGACGGTTATTATGGCCTGCCGGGATGCTGGCCGAGGGCAGGCGGCAGCCAAGCAGGTGGGTGGCATCTACATGCCGCTCGAAGTAGGCAACACGGCAAGCACGCACGCATTTGCCGAAGCAGTCAAATCAAACTTCGGCCGGGTCGATTGTCTCGTCAACAATGCGGCGATCGCGTTCAAAGCGGCAGACCCGACTCCATTCGTGCAGCAGACGAAGCCGACTCTCGACATCAACCTGCGTGGCACCCTTGAGGTCACCGAGGCGTTGCTACCGCTACTCACCAACAGCTGCGTCGAAGACGGCCGCATTGTGAACGTCGCATCGATGGCGGGCAGGCTGCGTCAGGTCTCTCCACTGCTGCAGGCAGCCTTTTCGTCGCCTGAGCTGACGCTCAATGGCGTGCGCTCGCTCGCTGACAAGTTTGAAGCCGATGTGGCCGCCGGCAACCATCAGGCCAACGGGTGGAGTAATAGCAACTATGCGATCAGCAAGCTGGCGCTCATCGCGGCCACCAACGTGCTCGCGCGCCAGTATCCCGGGCTTCGTGTGAACGCCTGCTGTCCGGGCTATTGTGACACCGACATGAGCAGCCACAAAGGCACGAGGCCGCCAGCCCTCGGTGCGCGCAATGCCGTGCTCCTCGTCGCAACGCCGGCCGCACAGTGCCCCACCGGCGCGTTCATTCAGAATGAGAAGCTGAGCGAATGGTGAGAGTTTGTGTGACTCGGTGTCCGCGCCGCCCGGCCTACAAGCTACTGGAAGTATCTCCCTGGTCCCTGAGCAGTGCGGCCCGACAGACTCAATCCGCCCCATCGGCCACACAAGCGGCAAGGGAGTAGGTAGCACCGAAGCCTTGGGGTGGGAAACCCTTTTCGCTCAAAAGATATTCAGACCCAAAATAGGAAACTCGATAGCGAATATGGGAAGCCTCGAAGGCAAGGGCTTGGGCTCGAAAGCCTCGAGCTCTTCCGGATGGGAAGACCCAAATTTTTGCGGCGGCTGGATGCCCGATCCGGCAGCCGTGTGCGTCGTCACGGCGTATCTAATCCTCAACCTGTTGCTCAACTACTACAGCGCCTTTCTGCTTGGTGGCAGGGACGATCTGGATGGCGGCGGCGAGCGTGGCCACTTGCACTTGCCCATCCCCATCTTCTACTCGATGCTCAATCAGGTCGCGATCGTGATCATGACGTCTATCTGGTGTCTCATCGCACCGTCCGTGCGCTTTCCCGTCGCAGAGCTGTTCAAGCAGAATTGGGGGTGGCTCATCTTCGTATCAGTCATTTACGCCACATCGATTGCGACCAATAACGCGTCTTTCGAGTCCATTTCGCTGACGGTGAACACAATCTTCAAATCGGCGATGCCGTTCCCGACGCTCGTCTTCTCTTACTTCATCGAGGGCAAGACGTATTCTCTGCCCATCCTCTTCATCGTCGCGGTGCTCGTCGCCGGCACGCTGCTCACCGTGCCGTATGGCGGCCACGTGCCCGAAACCGACACGCCCGAGTGGATAGGCTACTGCCTGGTCATCTTTTCGATGGTGGCCACGGCCCTTCGGCCAGTGGTGGTGTCGCACCTGATGCGCAGCGCCACGGCGCAGGGGAACCGTAAGGCGCTCTCCGCCGTCTCGATGGCCTGGTTCGACGCGACGATTGCCACCTGCGTGCTGCTGCCGATCTCGATCGTGACGGACATGGTGATGCAACCCGGGGTCCAAACCACGTTCTTCCAAAACGACTTTGCGTGGCGCAACTGGGCGTACGTGGGCCTGGGCTGCGTGCTCGCGGGCGTCTACGGCCCCGTCACATTCTATGCGATCAAACTCACTTCGTCCCTAGGCTTTGTCATGATCGGCAACTTCAAGCAGGTCGTGCTGCTTGCCGGCGCCGCGATCTTCGTAGATAATGTCACGGACCCAATGCTGTGCGTGGGCGTGACCGTGACAGTCTTTGCCTCGCTCGCCTACTCCTACTGGAGCAACAAGGAGAAGACGGAGAAGACCGCCGCCGACAAGGCGAAGAAGGACGCGGAGACCAAGCTGCTCAGCGGTCGCTGAGGCGCGTGCCGTCTCTGTCTACGAGCAAGGGCATGAACCCAAATGAGACCGTGGGGCAGCTGGCTCGGTCAGACTTTCCAAGAGCGTAGCGACAGGCCCGACCGAGCGACCGAGCGATCAAGAACTCGCGCGCGAGAGACTGAGGTGGATTGACGAGCACACGGGACATGCGGAAAAAAGACAACAAAAACCTGCGTGTGTGGCGTACCGATGAGCGGCGCGTGCTGAGACAGCAGGGAGAGATCCGTGCAATCGGGTTGTTTTGTTTGCATGGGATGCGTGTTGTTGGTGCAGAGCATGCAAGCCGCATGATCATTGTGAACGTTCACGCTCACGTATTTTTAGAGTCCTTATCCGGATAGAATGTCGAAGGGCGGGGACCATGGCGGGGCCGCCAGTGCGCTTCCAGCACCCTCGCCACCTGGGCCAGCGCTACCTCCACGTCCCTCGCCTCGTCGAGCACCACTCGAGCGCCTTTTCGGCCATCATATCGCGCTGGATAAGTTCTTCGAGGACAACTGGGACAAGAAGCCGCTCGCCATACCCTCCGCGGCCAGCGAGGGAACTCCGTTTGACGACATTTTGTGCCTTTCCGACATGGACAATTTGCTTATGCGAGCGCAGCTCGCAGATGCGGAGATAATCCTATTTGAGGACCTGAAGAAGACGGGCACTTATGCGTCACCCCACTCGGCATTTTCGAGTGGGGCTTCTGTCGTCATCAACCATGTCGACAAGCTATGGCCACGCATCAACGAGCTCTGCTGCGAGTTGGGCCGCACCTTCCGCCATACGTACGCGAACCTATACCTTACGCCGCCCGAGTCGCAGACGGCGCCGCCGCACAGCGACGACCGAGACGTGCTCGTGCTACAGATGCACGGTTGCAAGAGGTGGCGCGTATGGGCGCGCGGCACGTGCGGCACCACGTGCCGCCCGTTTGCGAACGAGCAGGCAGGCAAGGAGGAGGGCGCGCCGCCGCTCGATCCCCGCGCGCTCGGGCCTGCAGAGCTCGAAGTCACGCTCGAGCCCGGCGCGATCCTCTACATCCCGCGTGGCGCCATGCATGTAGCGCAAGCCACAGGCACCGAGTGCTCCCTGCACCTCACCACGGCGGTACCAACGGCTGACAATTGCTGGAGTGGGTACGTGCTGCACGCCGTGGCTGCACAGTGCTTCGACGAGCGTCGCTTCCGCCTTGCCCTTCCATTCGGCCCCTGGCCAGCTATCGGGGCGCGGCGGCTGCCTGGACGGGCCATGACGGCTCCGGCGGCGGCGGAGGCGGCGGAGGCGGAGGCGGCGGCGGAGGAGGAGGCGGGAGCTTCCTTCGCGCCGAGCGCCGCTCTGGGCGTTTGGCGGGAGCAGTCGCGCGAGCTCTGGCGGGAGATGCATGCGGCCGTTGGACTGGCCGAGGCGCGCGCCGAGTTGAGCACTCGCATGCGCCGCCACCGGCAGACGCAGAGGAACTTGCTGAAGGCACTCGAGGCGAGGCTGGCTGCGCGCGAGGCGGGCGCGAGCCGTGCGCCACACGAGCCCATCACGACCCTCTCGCTCTGGCCGCGCACGCGGCTGCGTAAGGTCGTGCGCCTCGAGCTGATCCGCCCTGGGTCTGATCGCCCAGATGACGGCAAGCGTGTGGCGCAGGCGCATCCGGAACCGAGCGGCCCTGGCCGTCTCGCGTACATCCATACCCCCCCCGCGCTGCTTCGGCCGATGAAGGCCTTCGAGGGCTGGCCAGTCGGACACACCTTCGAACTGCGCGAGCTGCCAGCGCGTGACGCCTTCCTTCGCGCGTGCGCTGCGCGAGCCCTTATGGGGATCGATGTACTTGAGGTCGTCGATGGCGGCCGAGCGTTCCCGAGCGAGGCGAAGGAACGCGAGGCCGCGCCGTAGCAAGCACCAGGACGAGTTTCCAAGGAGGCCCTGAGGAGCGAGGTGCAGGTGGCTCCATGGCCGGTTGCTCGTGTACGCAGCTCCATGTATCGTTGTAAGCTCATGCTCTCAGCCGTTAATGGCGCAGCGCGCAGGCGAGGTGACTAGACCTCGTCGAGTAATGTACCTAGACCCTTAGTGTTAGACTCGATCGCGCGGCGCGCGCGTGTTACCGATCTAGTTACGCGGAACCGGGCGCGGGCGGGCGGCGCGGCCCCCGGCCCGGGCGGGGGCGGCGCGCTTTTCAACGCGACGGGCTTCAAAGTTCAATTGTTCCGCGAGGGTATTCGGTCGTATTACCTGAAGCCATGTCGCTCCCAAGGGCAAAACCCGAAACACATACTGACGCGCGCAGACAGTCCGCTGCAACGTCAAACCGCGAGACACGCTATAAGTTATGTACACACGACCGCGATTCTCGGCTCAGTCCTGGACTGGCTTCGGCGGCTTCATGCGCGACATGGAGGCGGCAGCGACGACAGCAGCGATCGCAGAGCTCAGGAGCACCGAGAGCTTTGGCACCGTCACCATCGATGCGGGCAGCGCGACCTCGGTGAGCAGCAGGCACATGGTGAAGCCAATGCCACCGAGGAGCCCCACGGCGCCGAGGTGCGTCGCCTTCATTCCCTCGGGCATCGCGGCGATACCGAGCTTGTCGGCGAGCCACGTGGACCCGACGATGCCAAGTGGCTTCCCAATGAGCAGACCGGCTGCGATGCCGCGCGCCGCCGCCGTCGAGGCAAGTGCGGTCGCCGCGGGAACGACCGCCGCGGCGCCACCGCCCACGCGCACGGCCGTGTTGGCGAGGGCGAAGGCCGGCATGATGAAGAACGCCGAGAAGGGAGCGATGCGGCGGATAGCGCGGTTGGCGAAGCGCTCGGGCGCCGAACCGTCGCTGGACTTGACATACGTCTTCGTCGAGACACATAGGGCCGCGAGTACACCGGCCACGTCCGAGTTGACGCCGGCGCGGAGGAGGCACCACCAGAGGCCGAAACCGCCGAGGCCAAAGACGCGCAGGTCGGACAGGCCGCTGCGGCCGAGCACTCCGAGCACGCCCAGGATGGCAGCGGCGCCACCCAAGAAGGGCAAGGCGACGTTGTGGGCAAAGCACGTGGCGAGGACGAGGATTGCACCGAGGTCGTCGACGGTGGCGAGGGTGAGGAGGAAGGCGGAGGCGGATGCGGGCATCACCGAACGGAAGAAGCCCAATACGCCCATCGCGAACGCGATGTCGGTCGCCATCGGCACCGTGAGGGCAGCCATCGCACCTGCCGGCCAGCGCATCAACTTCTGGACGATCAGGTACATTGCCATCGGGGTCACCATGCCGCCACACGCGGCGATGCACGGGAGCACAGCCTTGCGCACTGAGTTGAGCGCGCCGATGCGAAACTGCAGCTTGATCTCGAGGCCGACCACGAAGAAGAAGATGGCCATCAGCCCCTCGTTCACCCATCCCCGAACGGAGAGATGGTGCCCGGCGACCGCTGGGCCGATCTGAGTGGACCACAGCCCGAGCCACCAGGCGCTTGTCGCGCCACAGTTGGCGAGAGTGAGCGATATGGCGGTCGCGGCCATCAGGACGAGGCCGGGAACCGTGCCCTGCTCGACGACATGGTACGTCTTCTCCAGCCACTCTGGCAGCGGAGCGACCGACCGCGCTGTCACAGCCAGTGCGGCAGTGTCCGCCTCACTCACACGTCCTTCTTCAGCGGCGGAGGCGCTTATCTGGCGGCCTCTGGCGGTTCCTCGAGCGTCTGCAACCTTTCGCAAGGGAGTTAGAGTGCAACGGCCGTGGGTGCCTTTACGCGGAGGCGTGGATGGCGCCGATTTCTTCATTGAGGCGTCGGAGCCCTCTGCATCCGAGGCAAAGCGTGGGCCCGCGAAGCGTGGCAGAAGTAGTGCACGCCCGGCGACTTCGAGAGCGGCAGCGGGCGTGCATAGGCCCAGTGCGACAAGGGTCAACGCGCTTGGCGCCATTCCCTCAATATGCACTTATACTATTGTAGTGCAAAATTATGATTAGAGATCACGATCTCGTGAATCCGCACTTGATGAACCCATGTTCGGAGGTCGGAACCGCTGCCATGCGTTGCGCCGCACGGCTTCCGACCACGCAAATTGCATGGAGCATGGGCTGTGCGCCGCCTCCCTCTCGGATTGCACACGCGTGCCTGGTCCGTGTGGGCCGTCCTGGCTCCTGCCTCCTCTCGCCACACTCGCGCTCTCAGGCTCTCCTCTCGTGCACCGCGCGTATCTCCGGGGATAGGCACCGGCGACTGGAGTGGAGCACCACAACGTAGACTACAGGACTCCCGCTCCTTCAAGCGTCCGTCTTCTCCTCCTGCGGCGTCAGCTCGGCGGCCGCGAGGGCCTTCTCGGCGGCCGCGAGGCGCTCCTCCGCCATCCGCTGCGCGCGCGCCGCGTTTGCCTCGAGCTGCTTGCGCTTCATCGCGAGGATCGACTGCTCTGCCTTGAGCATCTGCAGCCGGTTCTCTGCCTCGGCGATCTGGTTGCCGAGCAGCGCCTCAGACGTCGACTGGACGTCTAACGGCGAGCCATCCGCAGGCGCGGGCATCGCCGGCTCGTCCCACGCGAGCTCCGCCGGGTACTCGCTCAGCACCGCCGCGTTCCTCGCTCCGGAGATCTGCTCGGCGAACTTGGCTGCATTCGCTGAGGGCTCGCCTAGCTCGCTCACGAGTGACTCTCGTAGCGCAGCTTTCTCAGCGTCGGAGAGGGTGTCGGGCGCGCTGGCACCCTTGGCGCGCGCCGCTGCGTACTCGGACAGCGGTGGGATGTCGGTGAGCGAGCTGCCGCCACCGCTGCTGCTGCTGCTGCTGCTGCTGCTGCTCCCGCCGCTCGCACTGGCTGCTGCTGCTGCTGCTGCTGGCGGGACGTCGCCCCACTTTGTTTCGTCTAACCACGCGGGCGGCGGCGGCGGCGGAGATTTGAAGGCCTCGGTGACCGAGGCTGCGGCTGTCTTCGCCTTGGCGAGCGTCTCCTCGGCGAGCTCCGACTCGAGAGCCGCTTGGAACTGGTTCTTGGCTTGCTGCCCTAGCTGCTGCCACTGGCCAAGAAACGCGCCCGCCTCCCGCGACAGGCGAAAGAGCTCCTTCGGACCCAGCAGCACCCACGCGATCGCGCCGATGACAATCACCTCTGGCGCGCCCAGGTTGAGAAAGCCGCCTCCCGGCCCGCCGCCGCCAAACATGGCGACTGCGCCGGTGCGACGCGGCCGAGCGGCAACGGCGGATCGCCTTGACGGAGGGTGGTGGAAGTGGCGCACGACTGCCGCGAGCGGCGGCAGCGGCTTGCACGCGAGGGCCGACAAGGTCGTGGGCTGCAGCGCGAACAGCGCGAATGCGAGTGCTCGTGTCACCATCGGCCGGCGCGGAGAGGAGTGATCTGGCTGATCTGGAAACAGAGATGGAGTTTGGAACCTTTTCTCGCGGAGAAGTGCGCGCCAACGGGCAGGCGCCTCAGAGAAACGGTACTTGACTTGACTTGACTTGCCTGTCCTCGTGAAGAGACTTGTTGCTCGCGGTGGTGTGAGCCACATCTGCAAGCTCGCTCAGAAAAATCATTCCAGAGGATGAGGCTCTACCTCATCATTCTCACACATTTCGGTGCCCACGCGCTGTCCCTCGGCTCCCTCGAGCGCGGCGAGCTGCTAAAGGGCACGATTGTTGGCTATCATCGCAATGAGCAGACGGGTAAGTTCAAACTCTTCGTGCGCGTGCCCGTGGAGCGTCCTGGCCGCGCTGGGCAGATGAAGCCCACGGTGGATGCTTATTTAGATGTGCCGCCGGCACACCCGCTGCGCAGCAAACCGGAGACATCGCTCGGAAAGCCGCTCACAGTGCGCGTCGTCAAGGCGCAGCCAGAGGCGGGGCGGCTGCGCGTGTCATTGTCAAAGCCTCGTTCCACGCTCACACCTTCGACTTTGCCGGGCCTGGAGCGGTTCTCGCGGCGCGCTCGCAACCGACGCGCGCGAAAAGGGATTTGGTACCGGCATCGCCTCGAGGACCTGAGCATTGGCACACAGCTCAATGCCACCGTCTTGAGCGTCCATCCGTTCGGCGCCATCGTCGAGGTCGGCGTCACGCGCGCTGGCGCTGGCGGCACACGCGCTCCGGTGGACGCGCTGCTGCCAGCCGACCAGCTGCCGGTGGGTGCGACGGCCGCCACCTTCCTCGTGCCGGGCCGCACTATTGGCGTGCGGGTGCTCCGCCCTAGCCCAGGCTCGGGTCGGCTGCTGCTTACCGCGGTCCCTGTCGCAAGTACCGCCTCGCTTGAGACGATGCTCGAGCAGCGCGCGCTGGCGAGGCGGCGCGCGGACCGGCGACCCAGTCTCAAGGAGCTCGCGGCGCAGCCAGGCATAGAGCGCGAGGGCGTTGTCGTCAAGGTCGCCTCGTACGGCGTCGTCGTCAACGTGGGGGCGCGCCGTCCCGGGCTCGTGCACATCTCGAAGCTGCAGTCGGGCAACGGGCGCAAAGGCGCGTTCATCGAGCGCGTGGAGGCCGTGTGCGAGGTGGGCGACCGCGTGGTGGTGCAGGTACTCCCCAGGTCGACAGCGCAGCGCCTCTCGCTCCGTCTGATCCGCGTCTTCCCACGCGATGAATCTGAGAGGGCGCAAGCACTGGCCTTGCTCCGGCGTGATGAAACTCTGGATCCGCGGTTCGCACGCTTCGAAGATGCGGAGATTGGGGGGGGATTTGTGAGCGCGGCCGAGGCGGCGCTTGCTGTGGACGAGGCGGCGGCCTGGGCGGCGTACGAGACGCAGGCGGACGAGGAGGAGGAGGACGACGAGGACGACGAGGAGGACTTTGAGGCCGAGGAGGACGAGGATCCGTGGGCGTGGGCGGCTGCGTCAGCAGAGGGGCCACAAGGGGCAGCGTCGCAGGCGCCGCTGGAGGATGAGGATCCGTGGGCGTGGGCGGCTGCGGACATTGCTGCGGATTCGTCGGCGGATGACAGTAACCAGGTCATCGAGGAGCAGGTGGTCGAAGACAGCGCGGAGGCGCCCAACTTCGACCAGTCCTACTTTGAGGACAAGTACGACCTTGATACCTATTAGCGTACTATTGTAGAGCTCCGTAACGTTGTCCGGTGACTTCAAATTCAATTTCGGAAATTCACCCGGGCCCGAGGGCGGGAAGGTACGCAGATCGCAGTGCACCGACTCGTCTCGACCCATAGGCATAGCGCGTAGTCGTAAGACAATCGAGAAGGTCCGCTGAGCACACAAAATCACACGAATACAATACGGAGATTACGTACCGGTAGACTTAGTGACGAAACCCACTTGTTGCCTTATAAATAGATGACGAAACTTAGCGAGGTCAGTGACGAAACTTCGACGAACCTTTTGTCCTTTTCCCGCACTTTCAGTGTCAGACACTCCAGTGTGACACGTCGACTCTCAAACCTCGGCTCGGGGGGTGGGTCGGATTTTGGTCCGACCTCGGGGTTGACCTCGGAGGTCAGCTAGGGGGTCGGACCAAGGGGGGTGTTTTCCCGAAAACGACACATCTGGATTTCCTGGACTCACGTCAGACCCGACCCGACCTGACCCGACCTCGACCTCGGAGCCCAATTTTCATATCGTATCCCCCGACCCGACCCCCTCCGACCCGACCCCATACTAGAGAGTGGAGACGCGCCGTGTTGGGCGCTTTTCATATCGTATCTCGGTAGCCCTCGAATCCACGCCTTCCTAATAAAACTAAGACGAGACGTGCCCATCTTAAAGGGTTCAAATAAAAGATCAAGATGAGATCTTGAATTCCCTTCCTTGCTGGTTCACGTGTGATGATGAGACGTAAGGGTGTGGTCCCTGTGGAACAGGAACCGAGGAAGGCAAGGCGGACGGTTGAACTCGACCTGGTCGACCAGTTTTGGGTTTTTTTGGTTTGGGCCACAGTGGGTCCGAATCACGGATGTGTTAGTCCACCGCGCCTCGCCAGGGGGAGTTATAGCCACCCGATGGGATGACAAAATTTCACTCAGTACTCTCAGAGCTGTCCTTTTTCCTGTGCCTATACAACCGCCAACATTCATGGAGCGCACGCTCTCAAAGGCGCGGTTGAACGGCGGTGAGCGCGAACGCACGCTGGCGCACGCCGCTCGCACGAGCGTCCTCGTATCGGGAGCCAACGAGCACGGCGCGCTCTGCCTTCCTCATACGGATGCAGTCGAGGTGCCAACGCGGCTGCTGGCCCTCCGCTCGCAATTCGTGCGGTGCGTCGGCGCAGGCGACGGTTGGAGCGTGTGCGGCACGAGCGCAGGGCTTCTGGCCGCGTGGGGTGCCGGCGAGCTCCCCTTGCCCATCGGCCACATCTCGAGCGGCTGCACGGCGCTGGCGTGCGATGGGTCGCGCGTTCACTTCCTCACGGACGAGGGTGAGGTCTTCTCGTGGATCTTCTCGACGGAGCACCTCGCGCCACCGCCGCAGCGCGTCGCGCTCCCCACCGACATCCATCAGATTGCCTGCGGCGCCGAGCATGTGCTCGCCCTCTCAGACGGCGGCTCCGTCTTTTCTTGGGGGCATGGCTCGGAGGGGCAGCTCGGCCGGCCGTTGCCTGCCGGCAGCAGCGGCACGGACCCGAGCCCGCGCCGCGTGGACGGGCTGCCGCCAGCCGGCATCGCAAGCATCGCGTGCGGCGGTGCACACTCGATGCTCCTCACTCCTTCAGGCGAGCTCCTAGGCTGCGGCCCGACCTCCGTGCTCGCAGGCGCGGCTCCGGTCCTCGGTGCCCCGAGATTCATCGAGATTGCGGGCCCGTGGCAAGGTGAGGAGCCCGCTGGCCTATCGGCCGTCGCGTGTGGGCGCGCGCACACCCTCGCGCTCAGCCAGGGGGGCAAGCTCTATTCGTTCGGGGAGGGCACCAACGGCCAGCTAGGCCACGGCGGCGGCGGCGGCGGCGGCGGCGGCGGCGGCGGGCGCGCGGCACGCCCGATGCGCGTCGGTGGCGCTCTCGCGACGAACGTGGTCGAGCGCGTGTGGGCGTCTCCCCTGTGCGACGTGTCGTTTGCGAGCGCACGCATCACCGTCACCACCGATCGATGGAGTGCGACAGAAACGGGCGGCGACGGCGACGGCGGCGGCAACGGCGGCGACGGCGACGACGGCGGCGACAAGCCAAGGGAGACGCTGGCATCCTTCATGTGGGGAACACTGCCAAGCGCCGCCTCGGGCGCGGTCGTGCGTACCCCCGACGAGATCCTCGAGCTCCGAGGGCAGGCGTTGATGCAGATGGTCGCGGCGCCGGCCCACTGCCTCGCGCTGCTCGCTGCGGGGGATGTGTACGCGTGGGGCTCCGATGCATTCGGTGGCAGCGGCAGTGGCAGCGGCAGTGGCAGCGGCCGCGGCGGCGCAATGGGCCTGCAGCTGCTGGGGCCGCAGCCGTCGCTGCTTCATCACGCGGCCCTCGATCGCCATCACGTGACCTCCCTCGCCTGCGGCGACGGCCCTCACGTGCTCGCCCTCACCGCCGCCAGCGAGGGCGGCCGTGTCATCGTGTGGGGGCGTAACGAACGCGCCGAGTTGGGCATTGGGCAGGGCGAGCTAGCGACGTGCGCGCCGCGCTTGCTCACCAACGGTGCTCTCGCCGGTCGCAAGGAGCCTCTGCTGCACATCGCGGCGGGAGCGCACTTCTCGTTGGCATGCGGCAGGCGGGCTGATGACATCTTCGGGTGGGGCGAGAGTGCGCGGCAGCAGCTGGGGCGGCCGGCGCCGCGCCGCAGCTGTGTCGTCGGCGGCGAGGCGGCGGACGAGGCGGCGGACGAGGCGACGGGGGAGGGGGATGATGCAGACGGTCTCATCTGGACCCCCCGGCGACTCGCGCCCGTTGGTCCGCCGGACGCGCTGGTCGCCCTGTTGACCGCGGGATTCCAGCACGCAGGCGCTCTGCTCCTGCCCGCCGCCGCGTCGGGCGCCGCCGCGGGCACCGCGGGCGCCGTCGTGGGCGCCACTGGCGCCGTCGTGGGCGGTGGCGTGCTGTGGGGCGCTGGGGACTTTGGGGCGCTTGGGCGTGGCGGCGGCGACGTGGCCGATCACGCCGACGCGGCGCCGTGTCATCACGGCAGCCTGAGCGGCGGTCGTGAGGCACTGCTATCCCATCTCTCTTGCGGCCGCGAGACCAGCGCCGCCATCGACGTTCACGGGCAGGTGCATCTGTGGGGAAGGTTCTGGGGCGCCGCGGGCGCCGCGCGCCCCGTGACAGAGGCGAGGGCCCTCAGTCTGAGCGAGCTCGAGCGCGCTGTGCGGGGCGGGCCGCTGAGCGGCGGACCACTTGCAGTTCGCTCCCTGTGCTGCAGTGGCCGACGCATTATGATCTCTCTCGGCCACGCCCCCTGCGCGGGCGCCGCGCCCCTTGCTGACCCGAGTGCCATGGTGGTGTGCAGCGGTCAGTTTGGGGGGGTGCTGGCGCCGCTTCGGGCCCTCGAGGGCCTCGCGGTGTGCTCAATGCAAGCGAGCGCCGATACGGCGCTACTCACGACTCTGGACGGGCGGTGCTTTGAAGTGAGCCTCGGTGGTGTGCGTGAAGCTGATGGCACGACCGTCGAGGAGGTCGCGCTGCCCCCAGGCGTGCGCGCCATCGGCGTCGCGGCGGGCCGCACGCAGTGTGCGGTGCTCGTTGTGGGGGCTCTGTCGGCCGCCGAGACGGCACGCGTGACGGCGCGCGCGCCGTTGGCCGTGACGGGAGCCTCCGGCAACGCCCCCGGGCACGGCGCGGGCCTCGCCATGCCAGCGATGGGGACGACGGCGACCGATCCGGAGCTCGAGGCGAGATTCCAACAGAGCCTCACCCTCGGAGGCAGCCGCCCCGGGACTGCAGGCAGCCGACCCGGGACCGCAGGCAGCCGGCCGTGCTGGCTCGAGTGACAGTCACTATCGACAGTTTGAGCGTGCCTCACGCATTAAACTACATGTATAGTATGTCCTACCTATCAGCGGGGAAAAAACCCTTTTTGGTTTTTTTATGGTCCTAGAGACCTTTCTCAGATCGCCGCGAGTCCACCCCTTCTACAACCCGACTCTCGCAATACGGCGGTCACCATCACGAATGACCAGACAGACGAGCATCTCCTTCAAAGATTCTCTCGAGCACCCTCTTGAAGACGCAGCATGGAGGCTTCCCCACGCTGCGCGCGCACGACACATCACGAACAACAAACGAATCCGGAGCCCTGCACGGCCACCTTGACTTGCCACTAACAATCGCTGACTATGCGCGAAGCTCCTGCCCGAAAGCCAGCAGATTCCCTATGACACTCGCCACTCCGCTTGTCACCTCAGCAGCCTCAGCCAGCGCACGCCCGAGCTCAGCCCAGGTGGCCTGTTCTCGAGCCGACGACGTCTTCGTGAATCGAC
>PJAB01000288.1:0-30675 GCA_002887195.1 Chrysochromulina parva | reverse complement strand
GCCTTCAAACGCGCGATCGCCGATGCGCGTTAGGCTCGCCGGCAGCGCCACCGACTGTAGGTCCCGCTGCCCACGAAAGTACCCTGCCTCGAGCGTCGTGACGCCCTCCGGGACAACCATGGAACACCCGACGAAGGCGTGATCGCCGATGCTCATGAGGGACGCGGGCAGCTTCCTCAGCACCAGCGAGGAGCACCCTTCGAAGGCGCGATTGCCAATGCGCGTTAGGGACGCGGGCAGCTCCCAGAGCAGCACGAAGAAGACGGGCGCGAGCGAGAGGCCGTAGAAGAGAACGAAGGCGGCGAGCCCGAGCAAGAGCAAGTAGGGCGAGGGCGGTTCCGCCTGCATCGCCGCAGCCGTCCCAAGTAGAGAGGCCGCCGTGAGCACTGCGCCCGCGATCAGCAGCGGCCGCGGACCGAGGCAGTCGACGAGGGAGGAGCACCCGGATAAGGCGCTATCGCCGATGCGCGTGAGGGACGCGGGCAGCTCCCTCAGCGCGAGCGAGTGAAAGCCTTCAAACGCGCGATCGCCGATGCGCGTGAGGCTCGCCGGCAGTGCCACCGACTGCAGGTCCCACCGCCCACGAAAGTACCCTGCCTCGAGCGTTGTGACGCACTCCGGGACGACGGCATGGTACACCTCTATGCGGAGGACGACGAGCGCGTCCGCGACCTCAACAAAGGTCGGCCGATCGGCGGGGCGCTCGGCCCACATGCGCAGCATCAGTGCCCACAGCGCGTCGGGGCACTCGCCTGGGCGCGTCAGCCGCTCGCCGCCGCACACTCGCTCAGCGATGGCCTCATTGGAGGCGATGAAGGCAAAGGGCACCTCGCCGTCCGTGAGAAGCTCCCACGCGGTCACGCCAAAGGCCCACACGTCGCTCTTCTCGGTGAATCTGCGCTTCTTGAGCGCCTCGGGCGGCATCCAGCGAAAGGGCACGTCCTCGTTCTGCGCGCCGTAGGCGTGCGTCTGGTAGAGGCGGTCCACAGAAAGGCCAAAGTCGGTGATCTTGACGCGCGTGGCGGCGGGGTCGCTCGCGTCGAAGACGAAGACTAGGATGTTGCGAGTCGCTAGGTCGCGATGAATCATCCCCGCGCCGCTGATCGCGACCATGCCCGCGCAGATCTGCTCGAGCATCTTGAGCTTGTGCGCCATCGTCACCTCGTCCTCGCGAGCCTCGAGGAACTGGTCGAGCGAGCCGTGCGGCGCGAGCTCGGTGAGGAGCAGTTGGTCGGGGCCTTCGGTGCAGAGACCGAGGTAACGCACGAGGTCCGGATGCCGACCGAGCTTCACGAGCTTCTTCGCCTCCTCCTCGCATGAGCCGCCGACTTTCATGCGCGACACGGCGATCGGCTCAGAGCGCCCCTGGAGTGTGCCGCGGTGGACCGACTTGAAGCTGCCATGCGCGAGCGCGATCGGCTCAAAGGTCACGGCGGAACGCGGAACGAGCTTGAAGTTCGCCGAGAGCCACTCCTCGACCGCGTTCCGCAGCGCGTGGTTCGGGGTGAGCGCCTTGTTGGGAAGCTGTGCCCCGGTCTTTGGGCTCGTGTTGTGCGTCGCGAGCCAGTGCTCGATGGTGGTGCGCTCGTAGCTGTGGCCATCGGCAGAGGTGACGGGGTCGCGCATGATCTCGCAGCCAATCGGGCAAAGGAAGGAGGGGGGCGCTGAACTGTCCATGTTGCTCGGAACTAAAGTCGGCTGTGAAATTATACATTGGCTGTGAAACAAACAGCTCACGAACTACCGGCATGGGGGCCGATAGATGTAGTGTGCCTGGGACGGGGGATGGGGGCCGGATCCTTGAAATCCTCGCCGGTGTGTTAGTCCACCGAGCGACGCGACCATTGGATGCGTGGCAGTCATGCTCATGGTGGCAGTGTCACATCGCGTGGAAACCGTGGTTGGTGGTAGTGGCTGGTCGGTACCTTGTGTGTCGATTCAACTGACCCTTTCTCAACACTTGTTTCGAATATCGAATATTAAATCCAATGTTAGCATCATTCTGGCAACAGCCAACAGGACCTTCATGTAACATGTATTGCATGGCACACAGTTTATCGAGCACACCTGGACCAGCGCCACATACCGGGACCGCTCCTGCTGCTGCTCTCTCTAGTCTCAATCGGCCAACGCGCACAGCGCGGCGACACCCATGCGCATCCAGTAGTCGGGCGTCTTGCTGGTCGGGATGTCGAGGTCAAGGATGTAGTTGCTCGAGGCGCCCGTGGTGGTGAGCACACCCTTGCGCTCTGCGGTCTTGTAGAGCGGGCACGCAAAGTCCTTTTTGTTGCGCTCAAAGTTCTGTGCGGGGATGAAGTGGAAGACGGGCATCGTGTCGAACATCTCCTTGTGATACGAGTCGGCGATCATGCTGGTCGCTCGGTCGAATCGCGCGCCCACGATGAAGAAGCCTTCAATGTACACGCCGTCCTTGGGCGGCTCGGGCACCTCGGTCGCCTTCTCGTACTTCATGATCTTGTACGTGTACGAGAGGGTGTCGATGGGTAGCTGGTACCGGCGCGCGTGCAGCTGCAGCACGCCGGTCATGAAGCCCTGCTGGAAGAAGAAGGCGGGCAGGTTGAAGCAGTTGGGCTGCCCTTCCTTGAGCCAGGAGGTGAAAAAGGTGACTCGCTCGCCGAGGTCCTTGAACCAGCCCGAGAGCGGCTTGAGCGACGGGTACGCCACCTTGGTCCACATCTTGGGCACCTGGTTCTTGAGCATCGCGCCAAACATGGCGTCGAGCTCGGAGGACATGACCACGAGACCCTTGATCGAGTTCTGCAGGTCGCGGAGCGAGGTGGAGCAGCGCTTGAGCAGCCGGTTGAATCGGCTCATCTCGGCAAGCAGTACGATCTGGAGCGAGTTGAGCTCGCCCTTCTCGTTGAGCGCAAAGACGCCCTCGCCCGCGTCGGCGCGGTCAAGGACCTTGGGCAGCGCGTGCTCGAGCTGCTTGGCGAGTGCGTCGACGACCTCCTCGGCCGACGCCCCCCCGCTGCCGCCTCCGAGCGCGGGCTGGATGTCCGTCACCGTGCTCAGCAGCCCGTCGCTCTCCTGCTTCTCAAACGTGATCTTCGCGTTCGCATGCAAGCCAAAGATGCCCACCGAGTCGGTGAACGGCAGCGTGTCCACATAGTCGCGGTACCCCTGCAGGTCGGTATCAACGGGCGCGTGGTAGATGGCCGAGTCGTTGGCGAACTCGTAACCGTCCTTGAGAGCGTCCGGTGTGAAAAAGGCCTGCAGGATGCACACGAGGGTGCCCTTGTCGCACATGTCGGTCACGCGGCCGCCGTAGTGGATCTGGCCGCAAATGTAGAGCAGCGCGTCCCAGGGGATGACGGGCTGCTCGTCCAGGAACATCTGGAGCGTCTGGATGGAGACCTCGAGGTCGGTGTTGTTGAAGTCGTACCGGATGTTCCAGCCGAGCGGGCCGAACTTGCGGCGCTCCTGAATGACCGCGTGGAAGAAGGTGAGGCCGAAGAGCAGCTTCTTCCACTCGGCGCGCTTCTCGTGGCAGCAGTCGAAGATATCCTGCGTCATCAGGCCGAGCCACGTGCCCTTGAGGTTGGCGCGCATGCCCTTGGGTGGCTCGAAGGTCATCTTCGCGGAGCACTGGAGCACGGGCACCGGGAAGTACTTGGCGGGCATCGACGTGAGCCACAGCCGGAAGGTCTCGTTCATGCCGCTCTGCGCGGGGAAGGCCTCGACGATCTTTTCCAACTTGGGCATCCACGATTTGGCGAGATGGCAGTTCTGGAGGATCACCCAGTCGCCATTCTTGGTCGACTTTTCGATGAGCGCGGCCGCGATCGGCCCCTGCCCCTGGCCGAGCGAGATGGCGTGCGTCTTCTCGAGCCGCCCCTTCTCGGTCGCAAAGCGCAAAATGGCCGCCATCGGGTCCGCGCCCGCCGAGAGGACAAAGACGAGCGGGATCGAGGGCAGCGTGTCGGGGAAGACGACGTGCAGGTCGAGGGGCGGCTGGTCAATGTATTCGCGCCCCAGGTAGTCGGCAATGTACTCGGCGATGCACTCGACGATCTTCTCCGGACGGAAGACCTTGATGACGAGCAGCCGCTGGAAGGGCGTGATGGACGTGCCGAGCGGCTCGGGCAACGGGAAGACCTGCCACGGCGCATCCGCCTCCATCAGGGGCTTCCACGCGGACACGTCGTTGGCGATGCACGACGCAAAGGCGCTGAGCGGCTCGACGCGCTCCGAGATGACGCACGCGAGCACCCATTGGCTCATCTCGATGCCGTCGGGGCACGCGGGCAGCTTGGACTCGTCGACGATGCCCGCGCCCACGAGCAGCAGCTGCCACTCTGAGGGGGAGATCAGGCCCGCGTTGCGCTGGATGGCCGAGCCGAGCATGAACGAGAAGAGGATCTTGTGCTCGGAGAAGAGGGCGCGCGACACGTTCGTGTAGATGGCGAACGAGGCGTACTTCATCACATTGGCGAGCCGCTGCTCGAGCTCGCTCGCCTTCTCTGATTTTTGGATGCACACGAGGAAGAGCGCGGCGAAATACTCGAGCGAGAACTGGTACATGTCGCCAATCATGCCGAGATCGGCAATGGTGAAGTAGATGATCGAGCCGCGCGTCGCCGCGGGCGTGTACGTGAGGCGCGTGGCGTCGATCTCCTTGTTGGTGGTCTCGGCCTCTGCTACGCGCCCCTGGATGACGCTGGACGTGATCTTCGAGTCTGAGAGCGCGTTGATGAGCACCTCGTCGTCGAGGATGTTGCCCTCGGACTCGGAGAGCAGCCGAAGGATCTTATCCTGCAGGTCCTTGAGCTGACGCTTGTCGGCCGCGAGCGTCTTGATGAGCTGGTTCTTGGCGCGCTCGAGGTCGGGCCGCTCCTCGCGCACCACGAGGCCGAGCAGCTGGTCCTCGAGGCCCTCCTGCGTCACGGTGAAGTTGATGATGGTCACCTTGATGCACACCTCGGGCAGGTAGTGAGGGTTGGGCAGCTTGGTCGTCAGGTAGAACTTGAAGTTCTCATTGTAGTCAATGTCCGAATCGCCCAGCCGGATCAGCGAGCGCCCTCCCTGCTTGTAGATCTGCTTCTGGAGCACGGGCTCGAGCGCCGGATCGAGCTCCTCGCCCACGTCCTCGAGGATCACCGGAGAGCCCATTCGGATGGCATTCTCGAGCGTGCGCAAAATGGTCGGGTCGTTGCCCTTGCACACCTTGACCCCGTTCGCCGCCTCCATATTGCGCATCCACTTGTTGGCCTGCGCCTGCGGGTCGATGGCGAGCGGCCAGCGCTTGCCGCGGGTCGCCAGGATACCGTTCTCCGTCGAGTACTCGTCGACGGGCAGCCCGAAGATCTGCCACTCGGCCGTCTCAACCGGATCTCCCATCACCTCGGGCAGAGAGAAGACGGGCGAGGCGGGGATGCCGCGCTCGTTGCACTGCGTGACCCACTGCGCCATGCACTCCTTGCGGAACCCGGTGGTGAACGGGCCGCAGTACGCGATGAAGGCGGCGGCGATGAAGACGTCGCCGGTCAGGTTGTTGTAGCCGGTGCGCAGCGTCTCGACCGTCTCGGCCCAACGCACCGACTCCTCCGCGAGGCCCGAGGTGAGCTTGCCCGCGCGGATGAGCCGTTTGGCCGTCGTGTCCGCCGTGTCCTGCAGCAGCTTGCTCTCGGCCACGCACCGGTCGCAGGTGGCCTGCAGGTTCTCGACCTTGGCGATGACCTCGGCGAGCGCGTCCTGCACCTTCTTGAGCTTCACCTGCTCGGCCTGGAGCGATGCCATCGATTCGGCGAGCACGAGCTTCTTGGGCTCCACCACCTTGGCCACCTCGTCGTACACCTTCATCGCGCGCACCCACATGCAGAGCGACTTGGCAGCGGACGAGACCTTCTGCACCTTGTCCGGCTCGAACTCCTCGTCGTTGTAGTATTTGAGAATCTTCTTGATGGTCGCGGGTGGGATGTTGTCCTTGTCGTAGTCCTTGAGCCTCTGCAGGAAGCCCGTATCGCTCATGACCTTCTTCGCCGTGTCCCAGTCCGGCGCCGAGCCGAGCAGGATGCACACAGCCTCGAGCACCTTTTGCACGAGCGGCGGCGGCGACTTGAAGTTCTTGATCTCGACGATGTCGTTCTTGGAGAGCGAGTCGAGGGCCTTGATGGCGTTGTTCATCGCGGGCATCGCCGCCTCGAGATCCCGCTTCGCGTCGTCGGCGATCACCTGCACCTTGTCGGCGACCTCCTTGACGGCCGCCTCATCCTTGGCCACCTGGGCTTTGGTCTTGTCGGCCTCGACGCGGTCCTTGTTCACCTGGATGATCATCACCTCAGTCTCCTTGGTCTTGCGCTCGAGCTCGGGCTGCAGCGCCGTGAGCGTCTTCTGCATGCCGTCGACCATCGCATTCGTCTCGGTCAGCTTCTTGATGCCGACCTCGAGGCGCTTGATGCCCACGTCCATGATGCCGCGCTTGACGTCGAGCTTGCCCAGGTAGAGCGCGATCAGCTCGAGGAACGACTTGGGCGTCACGTAGAAGCGCCGCTTGAGCTGCGCGAAGAACTTTTGCGACATGTCGATGACGGTCGTGTGGATGATGGACGACATGTCGATCAGCCCTGTCAGAATCGTCATACGCACCTCGGGGTCGTCGCCGAACTCGAGGGGCTCAAGGAACTGCTTGGCGACGCTCTGGAGCGCCTCGACGGGCCACCGGTCGTACCAGTCGATGGTGCAGCAGTTGATGAGCGACGGGAACATGCGGCAGCGCACGCGGAACGCGGATCCGACGGGCGACATCGCGAGTACGATGTGCAGGTTCTCGCGCGTGCGGTCGACAAAGAGCTTCTTCAAGTTGTCCTTGGTCTCAGGGATCTCGCGATCCTTGGCGAGCGGGCGCACGCCGTTGGTGATCTTCTCCCACTCATCGTTCGCGAAGAGGTTGGGCACCTCGCCCGAGTTGAGGATGTTGTTGATGTCCTCGACGAAGGACTCCTCGACGACCTGTGTGTCGGCGAAGAGGAAGACGATCGGCGAGCCGACGACGCCCTCCTCGTTCTTGTCGCAGCCCGCGGTGAAGAAGCACTTTTTGAGGTCCTCGCGGAACTCGACGATGCCGTACCCCTTGGTCAGCTCGATCTGGAAGCATTTCATCTCGCTCATGTACGCGGCGAAGCGCGTGAGCGACTGCTTGCCCGAGCCGCCCACGCCGACGAGCATCGCGTTGCCGCGCGGCTGGCGCAGCACGCGCGCCAGGCGAGAGACGTGGTCGATCGCGTCCCAAAAGAAGACGAGCTTCATCTCCTTATTCTCAGAGTTGTACTGGTCGAGGTAGTCGACGAAGAGCGTCGAGAGCTTGTTTGTGTCCGCCACCATCTCGTACTTGCGATCGTCGCGCGGCACGCCCATCTTCGTGTAGTCGCCGAAGACGAGCTTCTGCTCGGAGCAAAAGATGTCCTCATAGCTCTTGCTTATCTTGAACTGCACCTTGAGCGAGTCGACGACCATGCCGCCAAAGTACTTGCGGTCGTCGTCGTCGATGAGGCGGTCGGAGAAGACGCGCAGCGCCTCGTGCGCCCAGAGCATCGCGAGTGTCTCCTTATTCGGGATCTGGTTCGGCCGCATCATGAGCACGCCCTGCACGATCTTGGACACGTCGCGCAGGTTGAACGTGTAGTGCGCCTTGGCCGGGATCGGCTTGAGCTCATTGAGCACCGAGAAGTAGATCTCGACCGAGGACTCGACGATCGGCTTGGCCAGCGCCATGATGTCCGCGTTGCCGTTGATCGCGAGCGCTCCCTCGACGATCTTCGAGAAGATGCGCTTCATCGCATCGCTCGACGGCTGCGTCACGGCGACGACCGTGTGGTGGCGTACGTAGCGCGGCGTGAGCGGCATCTTGCCGCCGCCAGGCGGGCCGCATGCGCAGCACGAGGTCACGCGCACGATGTCCTTGAAGAAGAGCTTTTGGCGGTCGTAGAAGCCCTTGAAGTCCAGGAACTGACGAATGAGCTCGACGGGCGGCGACGCGCCATACTCCTCGAGGGCGGGCATGTTGACGTCGTCGATGAACATGACGAGCCGCTTGCCGGGCGGTGGGCCGAGCAGCGTCTTCTTGAGCTTGTCGAGCTTGGACTCGATCGCCTCCTGAGTCTGGCGCGCCTTGGTCTGCGCCGAGTACGAGATGTCGATGCGCGTCCAGCTGCCACCGTCGACCATCGCCGTCATCGCCGCTGCGATGACGACGGACTTACCCACGCCTGACTGGCCAGTGAAGAGCACCGGCCGATCGACGAGGAGCGATTTTGTGAAGACAAAAGAGTAGCGAACCGTGTCGACGGTGGGCACGAGCATCGAAAAGAAGGACGCTTTCGGGTCGTACGTGAAGTCGGGCGTGATGTCCTTCCACGGCTTGAAGTCCTTCGCCGGCAGGTCGACGTAGTAGTCGTGCACGTCGCCGCCGCCCGGGAACTGCACCGAGAGCGAGCCGAGGAGCTCACGCAGCATGTCGTCGAAGGACTGCCAGTGCAGCTCGTCGATGGACGCGCCGATCGACCAGATGAGCGAGAAGAAGTAGATGGACGAGCACACCTTCTTGTTGTCGTCGTGCTTCGCGTCAGCCAGGTCGAACTTGGCCAGCGGGATGAGCGCAATGAACATGGCGCAGAGCGACTCGATGAGCTGAGAGTCCACCGTCGGCACGAGCTCGCGCTTGGCATCGCGGTGCCACTTGAGGCACACGTCGATCGTGCTTGAGAAGAGGCCAAAGACGTGCTCCGAGAGCGCGGCCGACAGGCGCGCATTCATCGGCTCGCCATACTCGTTCTTCAGGTTCTTGGCGGGGAAGAGCTCGCGCTCGGTCCACGAGGTCACGTACGGGCGCCAGCCGAGGTTCTCGGGGGTCAGGTACACGATGCCCACACGCGAGACGGTCGCGGGGGAGGCGACGGAGAGGTCCTCGACCTCGAAGACCATGTGCATCTTCTTGTTGAGCTTGATGCGCTCGCCGTTGGCCAGGCAGAGGGTCATGTTGTCGTCGAGCACGGTGTTCATGTTCTCGATCCAGATGGCGTCGACGGGGCCGTCGAAAACGACCCACTGGTAGTCGTCCGACTGGCCAGTGAGGGTGACCGCGCCGCGGATGAATGTGGAGCCGAGCCCGTCAGTCCACTCCTGCGTGAGCGGGTTGAACTCGCCATAGAGCTCGCCCATCGTGATGCACTTGGGGTTGAAGATGTAGGTCCTGCACTCCTGCGCCATCGCGGTGTCTTGGTGTTTCTGCTCCTTGAGCTTCCCCTGCGCCGACTGGAGCGCGCGCAGGCAGCACGACTTGCCGCCACCCGTTGGGCCGACGGTCATCACGCCGAAGCGCACGTTCATCGTTTGGTACAGCTCGATCGTCTTGACGACGAAGCGCGGTACGACCTGGAGGCCTGCGCGCACCAGAGCATCCTCGCACGCGAGCTTGAGCGCTCCGTAGTCGACGGCGGGGATCTCTAGGTTCGGGTACAGGTCGCCAATGATGCCCGCGAAGAGGGGCAGATCGTCCGCAAGGAAGCGAGGGATGTTCGCCTCGAGCATCGCACGGATGAGGGAGATGTTCTCGTGCAGCTCGGGGTTGGCGCGCTTCTGCTCGCCCGCCATCACGAGCACCGACTTGACCTGGCGCATGCCGTAGTCGTAGTGGTCCTGCTGCGAGAGCTGCTCGGAGCAGAGCTTGTACATCTTGACCATTTTCTGGGCGAGGACGCGCGAGTCGAGGAAGCCCTCGGCGTACAGCATGATCTCGCCGATGAGGGCGTAATCGGGCACCATCATCGAGACTGGCCGGAAGAGCGCCTTGAGGTTGTCGGGCAGCTCGGTGCGGCCGGCGTAGCCCGGGTTCATCGTGATGAAGACGCCGCACGTCGGCTTGAGCCCGATCGTGTGCCCCTCAAAGAGGAATCGGGAGACCTCGGCGAGGAGCGCCTGCCGGACGGCGAGCAGCTGCTGCGCGACGACCGAGAGCACCTCGATGTCGATCCGGTTGAACTCGTCGAGGCACGTCCAGCAGCCCGTCTGCGCCACGCCCGAGAAGAGCTTGCCCATCATCTTGTAGTCGAGCTGGTCGGAGCAGTTGAAGACGACGCACTGGACGGCGATGCCCTTGGCGAGGTCCTTGGTCGACTCGGTCTTGCCCGTGCCTGCGGGGCCCGCGGGCGCCGAGCCGAGCTTGACATGCAGGCCGCCCGTGATGGTGAGCCAGCAGCGGTCGGTAAGCGGCGTAATCACGAGGCGCGAGAGGCAGCCCTGGTACTCGCACCCGTAGAGGATCTTTGCGTTCACCTGGCGCACGACGCAGTCGTCGATCTCGACGTCCCAATAGAAGCGCAGCTGCATCTGCCACGTGAACGAGTGCGGAGAGTCGACCTTCTCCTTGACCATGTCCGTCACGATGTCACGGTTGTGCACGTCGCCGGTGATAAGCGCGCAGAACACCTTGCGGTGCAGCTTGGGCAGCTCGCCGCCCACCTGGAGCGCGCACTCGTTGAGCTCCTGCACCTGGATCCCATTATACTCCTTGAGCGAGGCGGGCCGGGTGGACTTATCGCCCTGCGAGAGCCGCAGCTCGACCTCCTTGGCCCAGAAGATGGCCGCGACGGTGATGACGATCTGCGCGGCGTGGCCCTTGATCCACGGGATGCGCTCCTCCTCTTCGAATTCGCCCACGGCCACCTTGATGAGCTCGCGGATCGAGCGGAACATGGCGTCCTCGACGGCGCCCAGCCAGCTCTCGACGTTGCCGCGCGCCTTGAGGTTCTTGCCGAGCCCGACCTTCTCGCCTTCGCCCGAGTACATGGCGAAGATGTCGATCGAGTTGGGCTCCGACCCGAAGTCGAGCTTCTTGATGTTGTCGAAGCACTTGATCAGATGGGGCTGCACCGCCTGCGGGTTGCGCGCCTCGGCCAGGATCTCAAGCAGCTCGTCGTTCGAGAGGAAGAAGAAGCGCGGGAAGGCGTTGCGCTTCGTCTCGAGATACTCCTCGAGATTCTTCTGGACGCGATCGAGGGTCGCGTTCGCCTTCTCGAGGTTCTCCTTGAGCTTGGGCGCGGTGGCCTGCTTGAGCGCCGACGGGTCAGCGTTCGTCTTGCGCATCAGCTCGAGCCACATCTTGTTGACCTTGTCGAAGTCCTTGTACTCGTTGGGCAGCTGGCGCTGGATGTCGGCGGCCTTGAAGATGGACTCGAGATACATCCACGAGCGCTGGACCGCAAGCCACTCGTCGAGCGTCTCGGAGAAGAGGCGCAGCTTCTTCTCCCACTCGTCGACCTTTTTCTGCATCGGGCCAACGAAGCGCGAGCCGAGGATGGTCTGTACGGCCACCTGGGTCTCTTCGAGCACGGCCATGACGTCGTCGACGCCGCCGAGGATGAAGACGTCCTTTTGCTCCTTGTACATGTTGAGCCCGAATTCGAGAGTCTTCCAAGCGTTCTCCACCTTGGCGAGCATCTCCTCGAGCACGGCCTCCTGCGTCGCCGCCACCGAGATCCCCTCGATCTCGTCCTTGAACTCGTTCACCTTGAGGTCGAGCAGGTAGCCCAGCGAGAACACTCCCTCGGTGCGATCGATGGGCGTGTGGATGGCCATCTCGATGTTCTCCCAGTGGCGCGGCTGGAGCGCCGTATTGCGCAGAGCGACCACGACGGGCGTCAAGGCCTTGAACACGGTCACCGCATCGGCGAGCTTGGGCAGCACCGTGTTTGTCGGCAGGCCCTTGTCACACTGAGCGACGACCTTGCCATACTTGGCCACGGTGACCTGCATCAGCTCGGTGTTGAGCGTCTCGAAGGGTGCCTTCTTCCATGCCTCTACCTGCTCGCCAAAGTCGTTCAGGCCCTGCCACATGTTGCGCTTGAGCTTGAGATTGACCTCGAGCGTCTCGACGTCGTCGTACTTGGTCACCGGCACCTTGAGTACCTCCTGGTACGACTCGAAGCGCGCCGAGCTCTCCTTGAGCTCAGTGAACGACGCCCACCAGCCATCGAGCATGGCCAGCGCCTCGTCCATCGGCGTGTGGCCGTCGTAGACTCGCTTGTCTTCGCACTCGGTGCGCAGCTCGCTCGCCTGGTTGCGCAGCTTCTCGATCGACGTGTCGATCGAGCCCACGAAGTTGTTGGTCTTCTCCTCCTGCCCGGCCTCGCACTCGGCCACAATGTTGGACACCTGGAGCAGGCCCGAATCCATCATTCGGATCGCCGCGGTGTCTGAGTCCGGCACAGGCACCTTGTACTTGCCCATGAGCTCGTACATGTCCTGCACGAGCTTGCCCCGCTCTGAGAACTCGGGCTGGCGCGCGTTGGTCGTGATGAGGAACTTGGAGAAGGCGACAAAGTCCTCGACGTTGTCGGGCGTCTTGGAGAGCGTCTCGTTTGCATTCGAGAGCTCCGCGAGCAGCTTCTGCGTGTGGTCCTTGGCGAGGCGCGGCAGGGTGCGGAAAATGTCGTCGAGGCAGCGGCGCGGCGAGGGCATGAAGAGGTCCTTGACCCGCGAGTTGTTGGCCGCGAAAATGCCCACCTCGGCCGCGAGCGGGATGTTCCTCATCATGAGCTCCTGCTCGATGAACTTGTCCATCAGCTGTTGCCATTCCTCGAGCGTCGCCTCGGCGTAGGTCGCCATGTCTGTGCTCTCGTTTTGGAGGTAGATGGTCGTGTGCGGCTCGAGCATCGTCGTGTACACCTGCACCTGCGCAAAGTGGGTGTCGAACGACGTCCGGATCGCGTCGCACACGTTGTTGTACTCGTCGTTGTCGTCGATGAGCCCCTTGATGTCGAAGCCCTCGCTGATCTCGGCAGTGTCCTGCCGCCCGTTGATGACGGGCTGCGTGTAGCGCTTGAACGAGCCGTGCGAGATGAGGGTGCCCACCGTCATGAGCATGTTGACGAAATCCATGATCGTCGCGTCGATGCGGTGCGAGAACTCGTGCGCCGACGGCGAGTACTCGATCGCGTCGGGGGCCTGGAAGTAAATGTCGACCTGGAAGAGGGGCTTGTCCTTCACGGGCGGCTTCTTCCCTTTGGCGAGCATCTTCTCGAGCTCGGCCTTCTGCTCCTCCGTCAGCACCGGCGGCTCGTGGTAGCCCGGCTTGACGCTCTCGAACATGTACAGAAGGTCGCTGAGCGACGACATGAGCAGCTGATGAAGCGTCGACAGCACAATGTAGTCGACCACCCGAATGTAGTTGGTGATCTTCTTGCAGACGGAGCGCAGCTGCGCCTGCTGTAGGAAGGAGCGTTTGACGACGGCCTCGCCCTTGCCCGGGCGAGGCGTCGTCTGGTCGCCAGCGCCCGCCGCCGCGGAAGCCTGCGCCGACTCTTCACGCTCAAACCGGTCGAGCGCCGTGTCGCACGCCTGCTGCACCGCCTCGCGTACGGCCTCGAAGAAGTGGCCGAGCTTCTCGCACGTGAGAATCTTGTGCTCCTCCTGCGCGTTCACGAAGGCGTCGAGCGTGTATGTCGAGCCCTTCTTGATCTTGTGCAGCTTCATCTGCGAGAGCTCGACGCAGAGCTTGCGCACCTGGAGCAGCGACGGCTGGAAGGTCGAGTTGAGGATGAATAGGTGGTTAGAGAGCACCGTGCCGGCGGCGATCATCTTGTCCTTCTTGATGACGCCCCTCCACGACGAGTACGCCTTCCAGCTCTGGTACTGCTTGAAGAAGGGGATCGCCATCACCTCCTTGAAGCGCGTCGCCTCCACTTCCCACTGCTCGAGCGGAGTGAACTCGGTCACCTCCTGCTTGCCTTTGCGGTTGCAGTGGGTCACGCCCGCCTCGGAGATGGTGTAGTGGTCGGTTTGGTCCACCTCGTGGAAGGGCACGATCTTCAGGTCGTATGGGTCCCAGATCGCGCCGTGCGCGTTCGCGATGTTCATGTATGCGAACTCGTGCTCCGCGAGCGATGTCCTCAGCATCTGGATGAACCAGAACGGGTCGCGCTTGACGGTGGCGCCGGCGCTGGCGCCGGCGCCGTTGGCTGCAGCAGCGACAGTGCCGTTGGAGGCAGCGGCGGCGGGCGCAGCGGCGGCCAGCGGCGGCGGCGGCGGCGGCGGCTTCGGCAGGCTGCGCGACATCTTGGAGAATGGCATCGGCGCCGACGCCGAGAGCAGCTCCGTGCCGGCGAGCAGCGTGCCCTTTGAGTTGCTGGCCGAGAGCATTGTCGCATCGTGCAGCGATCCGCTGCTCAGAGCCGCGTCAGGCCCGCGCTTCTGGCTCTGGCGCAGCGCAGGCGACTGCAGCGCTGGCGGCGGAGGCAGCGGAGCGAGGCCGCCCGGCGAAGCGACGCCCTGACGGCGTTGCGGCGCTACGAGCGCACCAGGCTTTGAGCCAGGGCCGTACTTGTTGAGCCGGTTGAACAGCATGGCTGCATTGTCCGGTTCTGGCATTGGCACCGCAGAGGCGGAGCGGACAGCAAAGGAACCAGTCGGCCACACTGAAGGTAACAACAGTCGGAAAAAATTCCTCAACCATGCGCAACAAGACAAAACAAACCACACTGTCACACCCGCGTTCTGCACCAAGAAAGCAAGCAACGCTTTGCTTGCCAGCTTGTTCTGCACCAGCACAACCTACTTCCGGCGCCGGGTATGCGTCATGGCAGCCCGACCTCAAGGAGCGCGACTGCAGCCATCCCAGGGAGCAAGCGGGCGCCGAGGGGTCACCCTGCCGGCGCCAGGCATGTGTCATGGATGCGGAGAGCGTGGCCCGCGCCGTCGCAGTGCATGCCGCGCGGGTCCGTCGCCACGAGGACTAACGCGCCATCCTGAGCGCCATCACATGCGCTGTCCTGAGCGCCATGGGACGCCGTCCTGTCGGAGCGCCGGAGAGCGCCCTCACCCGCAGAGGAGATTCGTTACTTTTTGCCGTAGAGCTTGTTGAGGACGGCCCTATGCTGATCCGCGATGGGCTTGCGCTTGAGCTTGAAGGCCGACGTGAGCATCTCATTCTCCGGTGTGAACGTGTCGGCGATCAGAGCCACCTTTTTAGGGATCTCGAAGCCCGTGAGCTTGCCCTTGACGGCGGCGAGGATCTGCTTCGACACCTCGGCGACGATCTTGGGGTCCTCGCACAGCACGGCCACGTCCTCCGAAGCGACTCCGAGCGTCTTGGCGAGCGCCTTCAGAGCCAGGTGCGAAGGGCACACGAGCGCGACGCAGTAGTCGTACGTCGACTCCGCGTAGCAGCAGGGCACCTCGACGAGGGTGCAGTTCTTCATCGCGTTCTCGACCTTCGAGAGCGCCACGTACTCGCCCTGCTGCAGCTTGACGAGGTCCTTCTTGCGGTCGATGATCTGCACGCAGCCGTTGCGGTTCACCTGCCCGATGTCGCCCGTGCAGAAGTAGGTCACGCCATCCGTGTCCTGGACAAACTCGCTCTTATTCTTGGCGACGACGTCCGGGTCCGGATCGGACTTGTCGACGAAGTAGCCCTTGCAGACCATCGGACCGCCGATAAGGATCTCGCCACGGGGCATCTCGACCCCCTTGAGGGTCGCATCCGAGAGGCGGTACCCTCCCTCCTCCCAGTCCCGCAGCTTGATCGAGGTGCTCGTCGTGGGCGGCCCGATGATTCCTGTCGCGTTCTCGCACGCTTCGCCGATGACGGACGAGGCGCATGTCTCGGTCAGACCGTAGCCCTGGCGCACAGGGCAGTTGAAGCACGTCTGCGCGAACTTCTGGATCGAGGGCGAGAGCGGCGCCGAGCCGGTGATGCATGCCTTGAGATTGCCGCCGAGCAGCGCCTGCACCTTCTTGAAGACGATCTTATTATAGAACCACGAGGATCCGATCAGGCCCTGGTCGTAGCGACGCTCACCAGCGGCCAGGCCCCACTTGAACAGCTTCTGCACCACCGGCGAGGCCGCCGCCATCTTCTGGTTCAGGCCGATGTACACCTTGTCGAGCACCGCGGGCGCGAAAACCATGAGCGACGGCTTGAGGCACTGCGCGTCGCCCATCGAGCCTCCGGCCGGGTAGGGCGACTTGCCGTTGGCGCCCTGGTAGACCTTGACGCCGGTCGGGGTGAGGGTGTGGGGCGAGCCGTACCCGACCTGCATCCCGATGAAGTAGCACATGAGCTCTGCGGCCATCTCCATGATATGCGCGAGAGGCAGGTACGCGAGAAAGACCTCCTGCTCGCCGCTCATCATGTTGAAGCTCTTCATCTTGTCCGACAGGCCGGCGGCGGTGGCGACGACGTTGGCGTGCGTGATCATCACGCCCTTGGGCGCGCCCGTCGTGCCGCTCGTGTACATGATGATCGCAATGTCGGCGGGCGTCGGCGGACGCGGCGCGAGCGGTGCCGCCTGGCCCTTCTTCATCAGGTCTGCGAGCGTAATCACCTCGACGCCGCATGAGCTGATCTCGGCGATGGCTTCGAGGGTCTGGTCGGCGACGATCTTGTCCGGCGTGAGCGGCTCGTCGGGGATGTACACCACCTTCTTCAGGTTGTTGAGCTTCGGGTCCTTGGACTTGAAGACCTTGCCGAGCACCTTGAGCAGCTTCGCGTCGGCGACGACGAGCTTGGCCTTGGTCTGGGCCGCGCCGTGCGTGAAGCCCTCCTCGCCGAGCGTCGCATAGATGGTGACGACGGTGAGCCCCTGCGTGAACGCGCCCTGCGCCGCGAGGAACCATTCGCGCGCCGTCTCGGCGTAGATGATCACGCAGTCGTTGGCCGCGAGCGACGCGAGCGACACCATTCCCGAGCCGATCGCGTGCATCTGCGTGTCAAAGTCGGCGTACGTCATCCACTCGTACTCGGACGAGAGCTCGAGCTTCTCGACCTTCTTGCCGTCGTGCTCCACCCAGTGGCGCTTCACGATGCGCCGCTTGCCCGCCGTTTTCATCGCGCCGCCCTTGGCGCACGCGCTCTTCATGATCTCGTAGCCGGTAGTGATGCCTGGCAGCGTCGCCTTGTGCGTCCCGACCGAGTCGCGGTGCCACAGCACGCCCTTCTCGTCGAAGATGCCATACGGAAGCGGCGTCTGCGGGAAGCGGGGCTTCGAGCCAAGCATCCAGATCATGATGAGCGTGAGCAGCACCAACGCGGCCGCCATGATGACGGGATCCATTTCGGGGGAAACGAGCGTGAAGCCGAGCATGGAGCTGCGTCGCGGGCGCGGACGCAGGGATGGACGTGTGTGAATACGATGTGCAAACGGGCAGCGTTGCGGCGCGGCTCGGCCTCGGCGCACCTCGACATGCGTATGTGAATATGATGTGAACACGGGAGATTGCGACGAGGTTGTGATTCGTTATCCGAAAGTTACGCGAAACTCGCTAGCTTCAGTAGCACTCGGTTGCGCTTTGTTAGGTACTTGAGTTGACTCGACTAATTAGCTTGATTGCGCTGCACAATAACTGTGCTCGCGCCGCTCGCAGACCACCATACCATACACAGGTATCGTGCGGGCACTTCTCGGCCATCCCTGAAACCGGTACGACCAGCAGCACGATCGGCTTCACGAGCGGAAGAGGTGCCCTACTACGTGCACCGTTGGTGGATGAGTACCGCCGATCGCGCCACCAGGTGCGTGGCCCCTAATGGCCACGTAAGCCTAATTATAATCCAGAATAATAATCCCTGATAGCCCTAATCGCCTTTAATGGCCCAGCCCTTCATTGCCTCTGGATGTTGTCACCCAAGCATCGCCTTCGACGGTCGAGCCGCCGGGTTTTGGCTGCTGCGGCCATCGCCGCGGTCACGGTGGTTGGGTTGGTCGCAACGGGGTTCAGCACGTCTAAGTTTCCTTTTTCGCGTCCTCCTTTCCAGCAGTTGCCGCCTTGATGTAAACCCGTGGACCCCACCAACAACCGCGCAGCCTGCGTTTCATTAGATCGACGCGCTCCGAATGCGTCATGGGACGCCCTTCCTTTTCGCCACGCAGGTCGACAAATTTTTTGGCAAGCGCTTCATAGTCACGTGCCACAGACATTCCAAAGATTTCAAACGCATGAGTGCGACGGAACACAGACGCTCGCTGTTCAATGTACATGTCCCAGAGTTTGTCCACATGGGAAGGATGGTCGGTCCAATGAGCTCCCGGAAACTGGTGGTGCACAACATGAGAGTCTTCGTTCAGGACGTTGATGCACCCGTCCACAATGGTGATGCTTTGCACGTATTCGTTTTCCGGATCGTTGGGGTCCAAAAAGGCGTGCCAGCTCCAGTTGACAGCCGCCAGTAGCATCATTGCCTCGCAAAACGGGAAGACGACAAATATAATCGCAAAGGCGGGGCTAATAACCGAGGCGCAAATTAACACCCAAGCCAAAAACCATAAGCTTCCCAAGACAACATTGTAAACAACCTTCCAGTTCTTCTCCCTCGCAAATTGAGCAGAGGTAGAAATGTTGATGGCATACAGAAAGTAACGGGGCAGATACGCCACCCAATTGGCAAAATTATCGCGAGGTTTGTCTGATGTGGAAATAACGTCCGAAGGACCGTTGTTATACCGGTGGTGATTGATAGAGTGGCCGTAGGAAAAGGTGGCGGGGAGAACTCCGTAGAACATGCCAATCCACCAGTTAAAAACGTTTCGCAGTATAGTTGATTCGTTGAACTCCTTTGAAAAGAGTCCGGCAAACGAATGGCCCTCCTTGTGACAAAGCGTATAGACATAAGCAAAGTTCATAAAGTACGGACCGATGCGCAGCAGGTGATACCCAAAGGCGAGCCAAAGATTCATTCCATGGTTGGAGACATACCAAGCACATCCAAAGAACATAAGCGGCAACAATCCACCGTATGCATAGATGCAATTCATCATGTAGGCGTCTTGCGGGCGCTTAACAAACTGAGAGTTGAACTTGTGCGTGCTTTCCTCAAGCCACGGAATGAACTTTGTAAAGAGAAAGCCGGTGAGCTCCTTCCCGCTGTCGACAAAGCCACCTTCAAATCGACGATCGATAGCCTCCCAGATCATGCTGGCAAACACCACAAGTCCCACGGGAGGACCCACGAGCAAAAGGATGCAAACGCCTGCCACAAAGCTGATCCACTCCGTTGCATTTCGAAAGTCGAGAAACGGTGTGTCATCGCCCTCTGCCTTGCTTATTTGAGAACTATACACGGTCCCGTCATCTGTTGCTTCGTCCATCATGGGCTTTGCGGGTGAAACCCGCGACTCTTTGCCCGCGGCCGCCGTCATTTTTTCGCCTTCGGGGAAGGCGGAAAGCATCTTGGCTCTCGTGCGCTCCACGTTCTCAGAAACTCCCCCTCATCAGCCCTAATCCAGACGTCTAGAAGCCGTGCGCCAAAATTCCCCACAGTGTCGCGATTAACGGCCGCTAACCAGCTCACCTTTGTGTTGTTTGGTGAACCGGACGCGAGCGGTTTAAACCTTTTTCAGACTCGTACATTTGCTTCTTGACTTGCTTGAGAAATACGTTGAGTGATCAAGCTGAAACGCGGAGAATCTGCGACGGTCGCATGGGACGGTCGACAGTGGCACTGTGACAGTCGAGTTACGAGAACCGCTTCGTTTCTCTGATCTCTGTTTCGCAAAAAAGGAATTGAATGCCTCGTTTTTTATGTGGTGGAGCCAATTGGGTGGAGCTCGAGCTGGTACCTCCTTACCATCCTTCGCGGCCCCGGACTCGGGCGACAGACCGGACGTGCTGTCTGAGCGCAGAGAGGGACGAGGTTTGAGCGAAGCCGCGTGCCGGAGCGCACAGTCCACTCAGCTCAGCACATTCGACTCCGGCTCATCTAAAGTAATGGAGTCGGTTAAGGATTCGGAAGCGCGAAAGCGCGGAACAACTACATACTGCACTCACATCATCACTGGTTATCGCGGGCTGGCAGACGACATGCGGTCTCGACGCGGAACGTCACCGTCCCACCACGTCCCACCACGTCCCACACCTCACAAGTATACAAGAGACTGCTGACTCACACTGATGCACACACACAGGACAGGTCGCCATGATAACATGCTCACGCTCACTCGTTGGCCACACGCGTCACACTATCGCAAATGAGAGGTTCTGTCTTGACACTCCACTGTCGTCACACCGTGCCCGCGGGTTCGTCAGCGGCCCTGGAAGAAATTGGAGACGCTATTGCCGAATTGGGAGACACTGTTGCCGAAATTGTCGAACATGTTTCCTCCCGCTGACGGCTGCTGCTGGAAGCCCGGCTGTTGGTAGCCTGGCTGCTGATAGCCACCGTTTTGTTGGTAGCCTGGCTGCTGAAAGCCACCGTTTTGTTGGTAGCCTGGCTGCTGAAAGCCACCGTTTTGTTGGTAGCCTGGCTGCTGAAAGCCACCGTTCGGCATCGGCTGCTGATAGCCGCCGTTCGGCATCGGCTGCTGATAGCCGGGCTGCTGATACCCACCGCCATAGTTGTCGTAGAGGCCCTGCCGGCGCGCCATGTCCTCGAGCCGGCTGAGGCGATCCATGTCGGGACCACTCGTCGGTCCGAGTTGGGAGTCGAGCCAATCGAGACGGCCGCCCATGCCCATGCCGCCGCCCATGACGCCGCCGCCCATGGCACCGCCGTTGCCCATGAGTGCGCGCTCGAGCTCGACGATGCGCCGCTCCAGATCGTACGGCGGCGGCTCCATACCCATGCGATCGTACGGCTGAGGCGGCGGCATCTCGTCGTATGGCGGTGGCGCCATATCGTATGGCGGCGGTGGTACGTCATAAGCGCCGCCGCCATACATCTCGTCCTCGTAAGGTGCGGTCATATCGAGCATGCGGCGCCTTCGGTTCATCGCGTACGGGTTCTGCGTTCCTGCCCACCGAGAGCGTCGCAGCCGTTGCTGCGGCGTGCTCGTCCCGTCGACGAAGCTGTACATCGACGAGCCGCTGTCGACGGCTTCGAGCGCCTCCGAGTTCGCATCAGTGTAAGGCTGAAACGCCGGCCCCGGCTGCCGGTACATACCCCCGCGCATCATCGGCCCGCGCCGGTATGGTACCGGTGGTGGCTGGTAGCCGTTCGGATGCATCCCGTCGTACCCCACCATCCTGCCACGACCCATGCCTATCCTGCCACCTCCTAACGGTCTGCCCATCCGATCATAGTCACCGTACATACCTCCGCGGCCCATGCCACGATCGTAGTAGCCGCCGTTGCCCCATCTCTGGCCCACTCGAGCAGCCACGGTGCCGGCGCCGTCCGCAAAGTTATACATGGATGACTGTCCGTCCACGGCCATCGCGGCGTCGACATTGTACACCATGCGTGGTCCGACGGCGGAGGATCGCGTAGCCGCGAAGCCGCTGTACCGCGCCATGGGCGCGAACGAGGCCGCGCCGAGCACGTGAAGGGTTGAGAAGGCTCCCGTCATCATGGCGAGAATTCCTTCGGCGCTCTGCGAAGGATGGAAAGATTCCTCACGCACCAAGTATGGAAATGAGAATTCCATGAGTAGCGAATTTAAAGCGAAACTTATGCGCCCCCTACCTCCTCACATATCGGTCTTCTGTGCTTCAAAATTGCCTATTTTGGGCATGACGAAAGTCAAAACATGCCGAAGCGGGCCGCCAACGCAGCCTTGGAATCGGTGGCAACCATGCCAAGGCGGCATCCTCAAGAAACTTCTTAGCCACCGTCGTCGCCATGGCCGAGGAATCGGTGGCAACCATGCCAAGGCGGCCTTCCTCAAGAAACTTCTTACTCTCCGGCGGTGCGGGCGGCGCTTGGCAAAGAAGGTCCCCGGTCTCCTTTCAGGAAACTCAGAGAGCTCAGAAGCCTGTTCCGGAGCCACGAGAGAAAACATGTCGCATAACACATATGTCGCTCACAGTCCCGATACCATATCCATGCATGAGCATGACGGAACGGGACCCGAGCTGGCGCCGGCGCCGCGCCGCCAGCTGCGGCCGTGCGACGCGGGGGACCGGAGTCGACTGCGGAGTGCTCGGCCGGAGTTGGTCCGGTGTCGTGTGTGCCGCCGCCGCTTTGCCAAAGAGCCCTTTGCGTGTTCGACTCCCGTTCGACTGTGCTGCGGGTGGGTCTATCGTCAATCGTGAAAGATCGTGAGTGCGCGTTGCGGTCTGCGGACGGCACAGTCTACGCATACACGGAGCCACGGAACACTGCGCGAAACGCACTGCGCAGTGCTCGACGGACTCTCGCACGCACCGCACGACAGGAACTGGGACGTCGGCCTCTCTCGACTCCTCCCCACCCACTGACGTGACGCGGTCCCTCACGAGGCGGATGCGGCGCCGGCTCACAGCGCCGCAGCTCTCCCCACATCGCCGGTGCATCAGTTCCACTTATGACCATGCCACATGCTCCGTGCTTGCCCGCACCTCGAGTCAGCGCTGCCCACTCTGCATGCCGCTGCCGCCTCCTGCACCCATCCCGGGGCCGCCAACGCCTGACGAGCGCCATTGGGGCGGCGGCATGCCGGGCGTGGGCATGCCTCCCTGCGGCCCGGGCGCGTAGTCCTCATAGCGGGGCAGAGGCATCGGCGGCGGCTGCCACGGCGGTGGCTGGGCGCCCTGACCTTGCGGCGGCATGCCGCCATCGAGCAGCAGCCCCGCGCCCCTCGCCGTCCTCTCGAGCTGGTCGAGGCGCTGCGTGATGGTCCCTTTGGAGCCGCCCAGCTGCTGGTCGAGCCACTGCAAACGGTTTAATGGCGGCTGCCCCTGCGTCGGCGGGACTGCGTCGCCGAGAAGGCTGCGTTCGAGCGCCGTGAGCCGATCAAACGTCGGGCGCTCCTGCCGCACAGTGTCCGGCGCGATGCCTTGCGGGGGCTGGATCGGCTGCACAGTGCCCCCCGCCCTTGTGGGCGGATGATCACGCCGCGGTCGCACGGCGCGAGGGTCGCCAGGCGCCCACGATTCGCCGCGAGTATCGCGTTGCATGCCGCGGCCTGGTGGCAGGCCGCCGCGGCCCGCCGCCGCCCCGCCGCCGCGACCAGCGCCTCGCGCCGCGGCGATGCGCGCGCCCATGTCGTGCTTCGCCTGCCATTTTTGGGGCACTTGGCTCGTCGAGGTGCTCTGCGCGAAGCTGTACATTGACGATCCCGAGTCGACCGCAGCCATCGCGTCGAGATTGCCCGCGGAGAGGATAGGCGAGACTGTTGGCGCGGGGTGCGCCGCCGTCGCGCCGCGGGACCAGCTCTGGCCGCGCAGGGCGCGTCGCTCCTCAGCAGAGCGTACCGCCGGTGGCAGCTGCGCCACGGGCTGCTGCAGAAGGCCTGCGCGCTGTGTGGGGGTCGCATGTGGCATGCCTGGCCGCGGCGGCCACTGCTGCTGCTGCGGCTGCTGCTGCGGCTGCGGCGGTTGCTGCGGTTGCTGCGGCATCGGCATCGGCTGCGGCTGCTGCTGCCGGGGCGGCGAGATCGCACCTGGCAGCGAGATCGCACCTCGGACCTCTTCCCACGAAGGACGCGGCGGCGGCGACGGCAACGGCGGCGGCATCCCCTGCTGAAGCGGGATAGGCCCACCACGCATCCCGCTAGGTCCACCCTGTGGCGGCATGCCCTGTGGCGGCATGCCCTGTGGCGGCATGCCCATGCCACCCTGTGGCGGCATGCCCATGTCACCCTGTGGCGGCATGCCCATGCCACCCTGTGGCGGCTTGCCCAATGGACCGCTCATCTCGACGCTCATCGGACCCATCGGGCCGCCTCCCATCATTCCGCGCCCCATGGGCACTCCAAAGATGCGCTCGAGTTCTGACGGATCGCCCATAATAGGCATCGGTCCCCCCATCGGCATTGGTCCCCCCATCGGCGGACCCCACCCCATCGGCGGACCACCCATCAGATCCTCGGTGATGCCGAGCTCCTCGAGGATCTGATCGGCCGTCTTTGCTGTGCCGCCGATCGGCCCACCCATCGGCCCACCCATCGGCCCACCCATCGGCCCACCCATCGGCCCACCCATCGGCCCGCCCATCGGCCCACCCATCGGCCCGCCGATCGGCCCGCCGCCGCCGCCGGGCGGACCAGGAGCCATGTAGGGAGGCGGGGGGGTCATCGGTGCGCCCGTAAAGTCCCTCCGCATCGGCGCGCCGCTCTGGGCGCTGACACCCGGCGCCATTGCTGGCGGCTGCGGCATTGCTGGCGGCTGTGGCATTTGGTTGGGCGAGCTTGCCCATGGGTCAGGATCCTTCATACCCGGAGGCGGTGGCGTCTCCGCCTGCGGCGGGCTCGACCCACCGCGCATGCCGCTCGGCCCTCCCATGCCGCTGCCACCCAGGGGCCCAGGACCGCGCATGGGGCCAGGCGCGCCGCCCATCGGCCCTCCCATGCTGAAGCCACCTATTGGGCCACCGCCCATGCCAGGCCCGCCCATGCCAGGGCCGCCCATGCCAGGGCCGCCCATGCCAGGGCCGCCCATGCCAGGGCCGGCACCGGGTGCGCCCATTGGGCCACCGCCGGGGAGGGGCCACCCCGGGCCGCCCATGCCAGGACCGCCGACAGGCGCTGGCGAGCGCACTCCCGGCACTGGTGGAGCCATGGGAGGTGGAGGCGTAGGTGCCCACGTAGGTGCCACGTAGGGAGGCGGGGGCGTCATAGGTGCGCCTGTAAAGTCCTTACGCATCGGCGCGCCGCTGCCCGCGCCGCTGCCCGCGCTGCCCCAGTCCGCTCCGCCGCTCGGCGGCGGCGCAAGAAAAGCGGCCTTCGCTGCGTCGGCCCGTTCCAAGATGTTCTCCGCCATCTTCGCCACGGTCTCAGCGGACTCGAGGATGGCGGCTCTCGCGCCGCCAGTGGCGAACAACTGATCTGGCTTCGGGATGTTGATCGTGTCCACCGCGTGGATGATGCTGTTGCCCGCCATAATGTTCTCGGGCCAGTTGCGCGGTCGGACGCCGCCGTCGGATTTTTTGCCGAGCATGCAGTTGTCGAGCCACACCTTGCGGAACTTGCGCTCGGCCTTGAGGGTGGTACCCTGCAGCGTCTGCTGGTCGGCGTGCAGCTGGTCAAGCTGCTTCGCGCCAAGGATCACGTGGTACTTGAGCATCTCGGCAGTCACTGGCCCGTTGCCCTCTTGCTCGTGCTTCTCAAATGCCGAGTCGACAGGCGCGAGGATAGTGTAGCCGCCCGCGGAGAGGTCGATGCCGTTCGTCTGAAGGGCGTGCACGAAGCGGCGGAAGCCGTCGTACCCCTTGACGTCATCCTCCCGGCGGCCGTAGAGCGGCCCTTCACCTCCCCAGAAGATCTCTGGGCCCATGAGCGAAGCCAGCGTCGGGATCACATCGGCGCTCATGAGGGTGCTTGAAGCCCTGCCTCTCGGCGCGACGGTCTTGGCGAAGGTCATGTGGACTGGGCGGGCAGGGCATCGTGTGGCCGGCGCAAAGCTGGCATACGCCAGCGCCACCAAGAGCGCCAGCGCCATCATTTAGCAGCGAAGCCTTTCTGATCTTCTATGATGGCTTCGGACGGAAGCTCGCCGGACCTCACCCAATCTCCCTGAAAAGTCGACTTCGTATGAGGGCACGTGTGCAGTCGGCGATGTTGGAGCGGTCGCGCAGCGTCGTGGGTGAAATCGCGAGAAAGCGTCGTTTCGAGCGTCGGGACGCCCGAGTGAGGAATTTCAAGAGAAGCATGGTGGAGAAAGCCACGATGCTGGCACTGTTCGCCGCAGCTTTTGCCAGCGGATCGCGGCATTTGGCAGCCCCCGAGCCTCAGCATGCGGGTGCTGCATCAGCGCTGATCCTAGAGTTGACGCCGCTCGACGATGCTTCTGACCACGCGGACACCGTCACATATGATGGAGTCGTGTACGCCGCTCGCCGCCTCTCTCGCCGGCAGCTCCAAGAGGAGGGACACTACCTGCACCCAGGTAGTGCGGCGTTTTACCAGTGCATCATCATAATCACTGGGCTGGTCTCAATGGCAGGCCTCATGGCCGGCTGCACGATGGGCGTGCTCAGCCTCGACCCCGTCCGGCTCAAGCTGCTCCGGCTGCAGGGCTCGGATGAAGAAAAGCGCTGGGCGAAGGCGGTGCTGCCGGTGCTCGCGTCGCACCATCACCTGCTCGTCGCATTGCTGCTCTGCAACGCCGCGGCCAACGAGGCGCTGCCGATCTTCCTCGCTGAGCTCGTCAACGAGAGGGACTCCATCATCATCTCGGTCTGTTGCGTGCTGGTCTTCGGCGAGATCATTCCCTCGGCGTTGATGACGGGGCCCCGGCAGCTGCAACTGGCCGCGGCAGTCTCCCCCCTGATCAAGCTGCTTCTCATCGTCACTGCACCGATATCGTGGCCTATGGCGAAGGGGCTCGACGTATGTATGGGCAACCGTCACGAGCACAGCACAGATGCGGTCGCGCCGTTCCCACAGGCGCCCGCTCGCCAACGCGCCGAGTCGCGTCGGCGCGCCTGGCACAAGTACAGGCTGCGTGGGATCCCGAAATACAGCAGCCTCCTCTCCCCGTCGCTGAGCTCCATCGAACGTGGAGCGGGCGCCATGGCGGGTGCCTCGGACGAGCCGCTCGTCCCCGCAACCAGCAGCGACCAGCCCGAGCCGTCGGAGCTGCCGGAGCCGCCGCGTGAGTCCAGGCCGCGTGAGCCCAGTGCACCTTGGTGGCGAAGGAGTGCCGAGTGGAGTCCTAGGGGTGCCGGTACCGGCATCTGAGCGTCCGCACAGCACGACCCATGTAGGCCGGGCACGTGTGGGCCAGTCCACACGGGGAGCACGTACCGACGTGCGGAGAACACCGACCGGAGCACGCTAACAATCGTACAGTTCGCCCAAAATGGGAGCGTATCAAAACGAGATCGGAAAACACATCTATTATACACCCCAGTGTCGCCCCTGCATACATTAGCGATTAGCGGCTTAAATGATATATGAATTAATAATGATTAGGGGCGGGGCGCACCTCCAAATAAGGGGGGGCGCAACCCCCACGAACCCTCGAACGCGCAAAAACGGTATACCTGGGGCGCACGCCCGTGGTAGTAAATCTCCGAAGTGGATATACCCTCGACCGAATTCGAAAATAAGATTTACAACTGTGCGGGGGCGAACAAGTGCGTCGGAGACATAGTGACTTCACATAGTGAATAAATTTAGAATAAATAGTATAAGCCGTTCAAAGTGGGCTGGTCGTATAAAAATGGTGGAAATTCTCTGGGGGGAAATTTACAATTGTTTAGTTGATTCGTGAACATACTCACTGATGTATACTCGGAATTCTTGAACTTGAATGATTTCGAGATCTGATTTCATGATTGAGACAAATTGGATTGAGCCAAACTCATGACTGATGCAAGTAAAAATACGCGCCCCCGCGATGACGCGCTTGCTTGAGCGCCGCTTAAGCGCCGGTTGGATTCGGGGTCGCTCATATTTCCAACCAAGCAATCACATGCAATCAAATCCAGCGATAATTGCTTGGACTGTCCACGCGATCCGTCCACGTGAACACTTTCTAACGACGTCGCCCCCTGCTACCGACGTCCTCGCGGGCCTTCCGCCTCACGGCCAAGTCCGGCTGTGTGGTTTCCGGCTGCCACCTGATGGCTAACGAGTCGGATCAAGATCTTCGCAACTGTATTAGGTCGCTGGTTGGCGTGATCCAGAGTGCCAAGAGCACTGCGAGTCCTGTGGCTGAAGCTCAGGTATGCGATCCATACACCACCCGCCCGCCTGATATCCCACTGATCGTCTGGCACGGCCGTCTACGCAGGTGGCGCACGTGCGACAGCTGGTCAAGATCCTGTCGTACTCACGCCAGCAGATTGCTGCCATGCCCGACGTGGAGCGAGAGGAAGTCGAGAGGCTTCGTGCCGGCGCGGTGCAAAAGATGAAGTTGGCGCACGCGCTGCACGGTGGGCCAGCACCGCACATAGCTGCTAGTCCCAACACGCATTTTAGTCCGCTCGGCGGCCTCGGCATCTCGCCTCTGAGCAGATCAGCCGGCGCGGGCAACAGATCAGCCGGCGCGAGTGCTATGGAGCCTCCGCAACCGATGGCGCCGCCCGCTGGCGCCTCGTTCAAGGAGCAGCATATCTTCAAACGGCCGCCGTGCGTGACCCACGGCTTCTCCGCGCCGCCGTCGCAGCCCTTGTCCATGCCGCCGCCGCCTACCCGTGTCGACGGCTACTCTCACGCCTCCGCCCTCATGCCGCCGCCGCCAGTTCCCTCCACAGCGCTCCGTCGCAATGCGCATTCGTATCCCGGGACCCACTCGGGCACGATGCTAGCGACCGGGACGCCCGAGGCAGCAACGGTGCCCGAGGCGTACCCTGTACCTGGGTTGGCTATCACCACCCCCTCCCAGCTGCCGCCGTGGCAGGATCAGCACCTGGATCAGCACCTGCACCAAAACCATCGAAATCACCATCAACAGCAGCAGCACCTGCAGCAGCAGCAGCAGCAGCAGCAGCAGCAGTGCATGCCGCCGCTGAGCGCCATCTCCCGCCCGCGCTCGTACTCGAGTGGCTTTGAGAACCTGCCTAATATGGGAACGAGCGGTCTGGGAGCCCAGCTCCATGCACACTCGCATGCACACTCGCTCCCGCCCACGTCCCCGCTCGCGGCCGCCTGTGCCGCCAGCCTCTGCCCCCATGGGTCGCTTGCACCCCTTCACCAGCCCACTGCTAGCCAGGCCGACGCCATGGCGGATGACGCCGACGCGATGGAGTACTGACGCTCGTTACGAAGCCCAGCACTTCAGAAGACTTAAACCTCGCCGTAGACCATGCCAGGATTCAGAGTTGTGGATCTCAGAACCCGCCCGACGCAGCGCTAAAGGTCCTAATCTGATCTCGGATGATCTCGGAGCCGCGGGGCGTGGCTAAAGGAGAGCTTCGGAGTGGTGAGTGAGTCAGCCTGACAGTTACCTGACAGCATACACCTTGGCAGTGAGCGCTGAGTAGCCCGGGAGACCGCGCCCGCCCGCGCCGTCTTCACCCATCCCCTACGCATTGTACTTCCACGTACAGTCAACAGTGTACCATTTATCAAACCGCATACTATCCTAAGCAGCAGCAGCAGGGGCCGCACTAGACCGACAGATATAGTCGAGGTCGCGTGCGATCTATTGACGGTATTGACTATTGTATTTATGTTCTCTATTCAAAGTAATAAGTATACGTTCTTCTGCTTCGCTCCTGACCCTGCTCCTCCTCCTGACCGCTTTTACGCGACTTTCCACATACCAATGTATTGTTTCTACTCCGCTACCTCCCTTCGTTCGAGACGTCGGGCGTGAGGATTTCTAGTAGTTTGTTGATTTCTACCGTACCGGGTACGCGGCCTCGGTCGTCGCGCTGACGTCAGACGTGCGGGTTGCGCGTTGTTGGTGGGTTTGGATGGTTGTGAGGCTCGTCTGTGCGGTCCGTGTGCCTTTGTGCGTCCGCGTGTCCCGTGTGTGTCCCGGCTCCCCCCGGTGTCATTTTACCGGGTATGGCTCCCCTCGGTGTCTTTTTACTAATTTTACGCGTATCCGATATCCGGATACTGGTTTGATTGTGATTCCTCCAAGACCAGTGTCAAGTCTGTCACCGGACATTGCAAACGCCCCGGGGCGCGCCGCCGCCAGAGTCGTTTCCTCATGAGCGCTGAGCAGGAGCTCCTTGGTGCCGACGTCCAAAAGATGGCCAACGTCGCGTCCTTTGTCGACGACGATCTTCTCTCGTGCTTCCTGTGGGCAGCAGGCGAGAATGCTGTCGCGCAGCCTGGCTGGGAGTCGCCGAGTGTCACGCCGCTGAGGGGCATTCCGCTTCCGCCCGAGATGGAGCTGCTCCCAGATGCGGCACCTTCCGGCCCGCCCCCAAAGGTGGAGACCAAGCCCCCACCGGAGAGTATGAAGGGAGGAGACGACGACGACGAGTTTGATGTCCACGACGACGACATCGACGACATCTCTAGGATGGGAGGGCCCCTGACAAAGGAGCAGAAGCTCGCGCAGCGTATGCAGCGCAAGGCCGAGTCGGCCCGCATCGCACGCCTGCGCAAGAAGGACTACGTCGGTGGGCTCGAGCATCAGATCAAGGAGCTGACCGCGGCGCTCGCGGCCGCGCGCCATGCGAATCAGCAGGGGGCGGCGGCTGGCGGCCCTGTCCCAAGCGCCAGCCCCGCGAAGGCGGCCAATGGAAGCTCCAAGAAGCCCGCCGCCGCGCCTTCCGCCGCGCCAGATCGGCTCGAGGTGCACGGCACTGTCGAGTCTTTCGTGGCGAACAAGCGCAAGCAACAAGAGACGATCAATGAGTACCTCGATTGCATCGAGGACATGCTCACGCCGTCGGCGCCGCTGCAGGTGGCCTTCAACACGCCCGCCGAGGACAAGGGCGCCGAGGGCGAGGCGGGCGCTGAGATGGGCGAGCGCGAGGTCAAACGGCAGCGTGGCGAGAGCGTGAGCGTACAGCTGACGCGGGAGTTGACGGTTGAGCTTGGCTTAACTGCCGAGCAAGTGGATGGACTCGCGCGGCTCCAGCGCGAATTCGTCAAGCCCGATAAGGAAGTAGTCGCCGACTGCTGCCGCCTCCTCCGACAGCTGCGCGTGAAGCTCACCGAGCACATGGATGCGTCCCAGCGGATGACCGACTCGATGCGACGCATCCTCTCGAATGAGCAAGTGCCCAAATATCTCGATTGGGTCTCGCGCCGGCACACGTCGATGATGCAGCTCTCGCTCTGCTACGAGTGATGCCTAATAAGACAGGTCTCGTTCTAGGCAGCTCTCTCTCTCTCTCTCTCTCTCTCTCTCTCTCTCTCTCTCTCTCTCTCTCTCTCTCTCTCTCTCTCTCTCTCTGAT
>PJAB01000287.1:0-30695 GCA_002887195.1 Chrysochromulina parva | reverse complement strand
TCACGGCGTTCTCAAAGACGCACCAGCCGCGCTCGTCGTACGGGCGCTCGTTGTACAGCGTGTCGACGCCGTCGCACAGCTCGGGCCACGGCCCCGCGCGCTTGGCGGCGAGCGCCGCCTCGAGCGACGCGAAGCGCACGACGGGCGGGTTGCGCGTCAGCTCGAACGCGACTATGGTCCCGAAGCAGCCGAGCGTCGTGCGGACAGCAGCCTCGCCCATCGTGGGCTTCAGCCCGAAGAGGCACAACGCACCATCGAATGCCTTCGGCCGGCGCGGGATCTCGCGCGACTGCAGCACGGTGGTGCCGACGGCGGAGGCATACACGTCGGCCATGACCTTGATCGCGCGACCAAAGGCGGCCCTCTCGTCGGGCGTGCGCTCGCGGTCGGGCAGGTTCTGGAAGAGCGAGGCGTAGTCCCAGAAGATGCCCTCAATGTGCGGGTGCTCGTCGAGGGCGGCGAGCACCATGTCCAGGCGTGCGCCGTCCGGGTCGCACTCGCCGGGCGACAGCCAGCCGTGGGTGAGCGCGCCCACGCCGCGGGTGCCGCGCCGGAGCAGCGCGACGGCCTCCTCCGCCGAGAGGAAGGGCGATTTTTCCCCCGGTGCGAGGAACAGCGCCTCAAGCTCCTGCCGCCGCTTCAGCCTCCTCCCGTTTGGCTGCTGCAGCAGCTGCCGCTGCCGCTGCAGCCACGAGACACGCAGCAGCTTGATGTCGCCGGCGCGGAGCGCGTCGGCGAGCCGGTCGTCGAGTCCCGAGAGGACGCGAATCATCTCCTCGGAAGGAGCGCCAATGGTCACGGTGGGCCGCGCAGCGTCGCCGTAGTCAACGTCGATGTCGTCGAGGTTGGTGTCGTCCACGTCGTCCAAAGCATTGGGCTGCGTCGAGCCAACGGACGGTTCCTCCTTGCTTGCGGCGCAGCCGCCGCCTCGAACACGCATCATCCCCGTAAGTCGCTCCCTTGCCAGCTTCGCCACCGCCGTTGCTGCCTGAGCCGCTTGCGCCGCCTCTGCAATGGCGTCGTCGATATCGTCGAGGTTGGTGTCGTCGTGGGTGTCGTCAAAGTTGTGAAGCTTGTCGAAATCATTGACGTCAAAAGTGCCCATCTTCTTCCGCTCCCTCGAGATGGTAACCGCCGCTCCCGTACCAACTGCAGCAGAGCCCAGCCAGCTTCCTTTGCTCCGGGGGCTGGGACGGTCGGCAGCCTTGGCGATGAGCTTGGTGCACGATATGATGAACATAAGCACGGCGGAGGTAGCCACGAAGAGCCAGAGGCGAGGATTAGTGAGGAACCTATTCAGAACTATGAGGATAGAGAGCGCGCCGTCCTTGTCGCGGTTGAACGCCTTGAAGGCCACGAGCTCCTCGATGAATCGAATGGCCGGGTCGATGAAATACCCCACGGTGGCACGCGGCTTCGCCCAGTGGCTTTGCTTCATGCCATCGAGAGAGCAGTTGTGAGTCGGACGCCCCATCGCAGCCTCACGCGTCCACTGTGTGCCATGGGCTATGAAGTCGGCGGTGAAACCGCCGCTGCTTATCGTGGCTGCTGCCGCAGCAAGCGACGAGTTGTCGCGCTGCGGGGATGAAAGACGGGCCTGAGTGGCATTATCGCCGGTCAAGCCGATCATTGGGGTCGAAACCTTGCCGGGGAGCGGACCGAGTCGAGTGGAGACCGTCAAGAGCGCGAGGAGAAAGCTGTACGCCATTGGTGCTATTCACAGTAGAAGTAGACAAATGTAAACTTGATTCAACTGACCCTTTCTCAAACTTGGTCGCGTAGGTTGGTGATTGTGGTTCATCAAACTACACAAAGGCAGCCTGGTGAGCGCGACATCCCGGTCCCTGCTAAAGCTAGTGACCAGGCTCTGAATCGCTTAATCGCGGTGGATGGTGGGGATGCTTCATTCCTTCATATCGGTAAAAAGGGGGGAGCCGGGACACACACGGGACACACGGACACACGGATCACACAAACGAAGCGCACATAAGCCATCCAGACCCACCAACGCACGACCCTGGAGACGACCCCCTTCATATCGGAACAGTACAATTGTACCCGGTATACTGAAGGGTGCGTTGGTGAGTTGGGATGGTTGAGAGGTTTGTGTGTGTGTTCCGTGTGCCCCGTGTGTGACCCGGCTACCGGTACTCCCGGTGTTTTTCAACGAGACTGAAACCGTCTCGCGATCTTTGCCGAAACAGAAAAAAGAAAAAGGTTCTTGGTTTCGCGGGACGCATGTACGCGCACACCCTTGATGCACCAAGCCGAATAGGCGGCATTTTCTCGGCGGGACGCGCAGATCAGATCGTCGCGCGGCTCAACCAGCGGCACCCTTTGCGCGTGGTCGTCCTTGGCGCCAGTGTGGCCATCAACGGTGGTTGCATCTCACAACTTGGCTCGGACTGTATGCGTTTCGACGGCACCCGGCGTTCCAATCTGATGTGGCGCAATGAGTCAGCACCGCACAAGGGCTTCTTGGTCCGCTGGTTTGGATGGATCAACACCACGTGGCCGAACGCACAGCACACGCTCTTCAACAACGCAGTCCCCGCAACGACGATAAGTGCGTGGATCCCGTGCCTGTTTTCGTTCTTGCCGCACCAGTTCGACCTGGTTGTGCTCGAGCTCGGCTCGATGGCTCACTGGCAGGATCCGAATCAAATTGAGCAGCTCGTGCGCCGGCTCATATCCGTCGATCCGCCGCCGGCATTGCTATTCCTGACGGTGCCATTCTGGTCTGATTTGACGCCTCGCAACAGATGGCAACGGGAACGCTGCGCTCTCATTAATGGCACGCGGACCAGAAGGAGTCAGCTGCAGCGTGTGAAGTACGGTGTGAGTCACCCGCGTGAGTCGTGGGCGCTCATCGAGAGGCACATCGACCGCCTGTGTCTGCACTATGGCGAGGCCTGCATCTCAATGCGCCGCGCCCTCGAGCCAAACGCGCACTCTGGGCGACCGGGGTTCAGCCTGACTGAGATCGCCGCTGACTGCCTCCATCCCAACACAGGCACGCTCGGCACAGAGTATGTGGCAGACATGCTTGTACAGTGGCTCCAGGGAGCCGCCCAGCGAGCCGCCGATGCTGCATCTGCTCCTCCTCCGCCGATGTTCGTGCGCCGTCGCACACCTCTGCCAGCTTCATTGGATCCGACGGTGTCCAACACCAGCGTGGAGCGGGCAGCGTGCTACGAGTTTGGCAAGATGAAGTTCAAGGAGAACACGCTGGCGAAATCGAGAGCGGTGCGAAGCGCCCCATGTCTCACCTGGCACACTGCCTACTGCCCATTAGATCACATTGCAAAAGGCGAAATCAGAGGAGGCATGCGACCAATGCATCGGCAGCCGCTTGCCGTTTTGGATATGATGTACAACCAAGCAACCTTTGTGGCGTCGACGCCCGCCTGCTCCCATCATGACGAGAGCCGCATGTGCCCATACGTCAGTGGCAGCGATCCCGAATCGCCCGTCTGGATTTTTTGTTATTCGTCGCTGGGGACGAGCCGAAGTGTCAAACCGGGGCTCGTCGCGTTCCGACCGGATGCAACACTCTACTTCACTGTGAGAGCGGGATTCCTGAGCGGCACGGCCGAGCTCGCCACTATCGGCTTGGTCCATCTTGTCTCGTACGAGCACATGGGCGCAGCCGTGGTCCGCTGCATAGCTGGGTGCTCGTGCGACGATCAGGTGATCGACGCCCACCTGCGCGATCCCTCGAACGGAGGCCGGGCGTCCATTTTCCAGAGGTTCGACTTCCAAGCGACGATCACCACCTTTTGCTCGCTCGAGGTGCGCGTGCTCAATTGGACCAGCTCTGGAGAACACAAATTCAAGATCGTCAGAGTCATCGCCGTGACACGCAAGGTCAAGTAGGTGTCGGTTACAGTAGGTTGTAAAGCAGCAACCAATTATAAGTATTAGTTTTGGACCCCCCGCCCGTCCGGAATCTGTCTCTTGGCTCTTGCGGCAAACTGGTCCGGAGGTATGCCCACCTTCATTGAGTTTAGAAGTGGAAGAGGGGTGTAGATGGGTATCAGACGAGAGGACGCACTTACTTCCCCCCGATTGGGGCCGCGAACTGACGACTGAAGTGTGAAGACGTGTCGCTCAACTCGGCGCGATTCCAAAACCAAATCGGCGTCTTTGCCTCCGCTCTCTCTCGGTGGTGGTGCGCCGGGCATCGCTCGCCAGCCGGGCGGGGTCGTGCACGCAGCACGGAACGCTGGCAGCGGCGAGTGCGGAATGGAGTGCTTCTGCAAGTGCTTTGCGCCGAAGGCGGCGATAGCCGGTTCGCGAGCCGTCCGGGCGGTCGCCTATGGCGATCGAGCGCGTTACCTCTTCCGTTGGATGGACGCGCACGCCGAGAAGAAGGCCAAGCTTGACAAGCTGCGTCGCGCGCTGGCCAGCATGGCCAATGTCCCGCTCAAGAAGGGCCTCTTGCAGTGGCACGCGACTTGGGAGGCGGGGCGGCGTGCAAAAGAGCTGATGATGGCTGCGGTGCGCGGCATCATCAACTCCAAGGTTCGCAAGCTGTACACTCGGTGGTTGGAGATGGTGGAGGAGAAGCACGAGTTGACGCGCAAGCTTGCACAGGCTAGGGCGCAGTTTACGCCCGAGGGGCGCAGCATGAAGAAATTCATTCGGCAGCTCGTGTGGATCAAACGGCGAAAGGAGGCGATGAAGAAGGCGTGCAGCAGCTTTGTACTCGCCGGCTGCCGGCTAGCGCTGCACAAGATGCATGCACAGATGGAGCAGCTACGCAAGCTTCGCAAGGGCGGCAACGCCATCCGGAACCGCAAGGCGCGCATGTGTTGGAACAAATGGTCGGACAGCCGCGCTACGACCGCACTGCAGCCGCTCCCTTGCATGCATGTGCTCACCACGGCGCCTCGCCCCTTCCCCACAGGTCGGACGTGGCCGCCGCGGTCAAGCGCAGTCGCGAGAAGATGGCGATGGCCGCGCGGATGATGACGCCCGAGGGGCGCATGATGCGCCACGGGTTTGGCAAGTGGCTCGAGCTGATGGACCAGATCCAGCAGATGCGCCAGGGCCTCGCCGGCTTCATGATGGGCTCCCAGAAGCGCGCCTTCCAGGCGTGGATCGAGCTCACATTCGTAGGCTTCCACCTACAGTCGGGCACTCAGGACTTCAACAGATGGAGAATGCGTCGTTCGATACGGCTTTGGCTTTCGCGCGCGCGCGTACGTCGGGGGCTTCGCAAGCAGGTGTGGAAGTGCGCGCTCAAGGGTGGTCAGGCAGAGCTCGACAAGCTGCTCGATCTCATCGGCGAGTCGGATGCGAACGACATCGCCCAGGCTATCCTCGCGCGCGACAGCGAGGGCTCGACGCCCTTGATCATGGCGTCCATCAAGGGGTTCACGGAGGTAGCGGAGACGCTCATCGGGGCTGTGCAGGACATCGTGAGCTCGGGTAAGGGCGTGCTCACGCAGGCCGATCTTGCCGCGATGGTCAACGCCGCCGACTCGGATGGGAACTCGCCGCTGCATTGGGCCGCGCGCAAGGGGCACGAGGCTGTCACTGTGATGCTCATCGAGAGTGGCGCGCTGGTTGACTTCATCAATAAGGAGGAGTCGACACCGATGCATTGGGCGGCGCGCAAGCACCACGGCGCGATCATCGAGCTATTGCTCCATGCGCACGCCTCCTCCCTCATCGAGAACAAATGGGGAGCCACCGCCCTCGACAATGCGACGGCGAACGCCCCGAAAGGGTCAGCGCCCGACCGGACCGTCGCGCTGCTCACGGCGGCCGCCAAGGAGGAGAAGCAAAAGGGTTTCGTCTTCGACCCGGTGCAGCAGCGCCAGCGCCAGCAGAAGATCGCCAGGCTCGCGGGCGAGCAGCCAGCGCAGGGGCAGCTGGGGCAGCAGCCAAAGGGGCAGCAGCAGCAGCAGGGGCAGCAGCAGACGCAGACGCAGACGCAGCCGCCGGGGGCGAAGGCGAAAGCGACGCCTCCGGGAGCAGCCCAGTCGGGGGCCACGTCGACGCCTCCGAAGCCTTCGAAGCCGAAAGACACGATCCACGAGCCCATGCTGTCGAATGCGCACGCCAAGTTGCCACGCAGTCAGAAGGCGAAGGCGGCGAAGATGAGGGAGACGGCGAATCAGCGACGCGAGGCCGCCCTCAAGGCGGTCGCCCATCAAGAGGAAGCCAAGGCCACCGACCTGAAGCTACGGCGTGAGCGCGCGGCGCTCGAGCTGCGCCTCAAAGACCTGTGCGATGCGGTCGTGCCCATCGCCGACGATGCGATGAAGGCCAAGATAGGCGACACGCACCTCAAGACACGCGGCGCGTCGCCGCCCAAAAAGGGCACGACGGATGCGCTGCGGGAGGCGCTCGATGCGGCGGCCGCTCTTGGCGGTTGCAACGCGGCGCTGCTCGGCGAGGCGCAGTCCAAGCTGATGCAGGCCATGGAGCTGCGCGCTAGGCACACCGCCGAGAAGAAGAGCCACAAGCCGGAGCGCAAGGCAGGCGAGAAGAGCGAGGAGGAGAAGCTCGCGCAGATGGAGAAGAAGCTCCTTAGGCAGCAAAAACGAGGCCGGTAGCCCTAAGCAATGCAGAACTGCAGTCGCGTACGGGCGACGTGGTTAAAACGCACTTCTAAAGTTACCTAGTTTGGTCAGTTTTACTCAAACCCGACTTTGGAGAGGTGGTCTTGTTCGCTTCTCCTCCCTGCGAACCCTTGACTGCCTTGGACCCAATGGCCGCCGCGATTTACGCGAAATTCGCATCGGGCACCTCTTTGGGCTACACTGGCCAGCGCAACAAGGCTGGCCAGGAAGATGGGCGCGGCGTTTTCCGGACTGCTGACGGCGCCTTCTACGATGGCGAGTGGAGTCATGGAGAAATGGAAGGTTTCGGTAGGTTTCGGTATGCGGACGGCAACGTCTACGAGGGCGAGTGGAAGGCTGGTAAGAGGGATGGAATGGGTACATTCCGGACTGCCGACGGCACCATTTACGTGGGCGAGTGGAAGGCTGGAAAGAAGGATGGGCACGGCAGTTTTCAGAGCTCGAGCGGCGCCACCTACGAGGGTCTTTGGAAGGCTGGCCAGCACGAGTGGCTGGAAGGCTGGAAGTCTGGAAGGCTGGAAGGCCTTCCATCTCCCTTCGCTGGGGACCTTCCATCTTCGAGCGCTGGAAGGGAGCGCTGGAAGGGAGAGGCTGGAAGGGAGATTCCAGCGCCCTTGAAAGGCACGTTCAAGGGCGCTGGCGGCGAGGTTGCGGTCGGAAACTTGAAGGCTTCCGAGTCTGGCCCAATCCACTTTAGTGTGAAATCACCCGAGCAGATGGCCCACGACGCCAAGCTTGCTGCGAAAGAACTCAAGGCGGCGGAGTTAGGACGCAAGGCGCGGGAAGCGGCGGTCGTGGAGGCGGCGAAAGCTCAGGCGGAGGCCCAGGCGAAGCAGATCGCAGATGAAGCCCGGCAGCAGGCGGCGGAGGAGAAGCGCGCGGCGGAGGAAGCCCGGCAGGCTTCTCTCGAGGCCGCCAGGCAGCGCACGGCTGCCAAGGAGGCCATCTACGCGGCCAAGGCACGGGCGGCAGCAGAGGATGTCGCCGATGCCGAGGCCCAAAGAGCTGCCGAACAGGCCGCCGACGAAAAAAGGGCGAAAGCTGATGCCGAGCGGGCTATCGCCAAGGCCAAAGCCGCCGTCGAGCAGGCCGCCGCCGAAGCCGAGGCCTCAGAAGCCATCCTCGAGGCAAAGGCAAAAGCCTCCGCTGAGCAAGCCGCCGCAGAAGCACAAGCCATCGCCGAAGCCAAGGCTCAAGATGCTGCCGAGCAGGCCGCCGCCCAAGCAATTGCGTACGATTTCCTGCTCAGAGAAGGCAAGCGACAAGCCAAGGTCAAAGCAGCTGCCGAAGCAAAGGCTGAGGCCGAGCGGCTGGCTGCCGAAGCCGTGGCCGAGCGGCTGGCGGCGGAGCAGGCTGAGGCCGAGCGGCTGGCTGCCGAAGCCGCGGCCGAGCGGCTGGCTGCCGACGCCGCGGCCGAGAAGGCGGCGGCCGAGATGGCGGCAGCCGAAAAGGCCGTTGCCGAGAAGTTGGTGGCCGAGATGGCGGTGGCCGAGAAGGCGGCGGCCGAGGAGGCGGCGGCCGAGAAGGCCGCGGCCGAGAAGGCCGCGGCCGAGAAGGCGGCGGCCGAGAAGGCGGCGGCCGAGAAGGCGGCGGCCGAGAAGTCCGCGGCCGAGAAGGCGGCGGCCGAGAAGGCCGCTGCCGAGGCCGCGGTAAAAGCTGCTGCCGAGAGAACTGTCGCCGCCGAGATCGAGACCGAGATCGAGTCCAAGGCGGCCGGTGTCGCCGAGATTGAGATCGAGACCGAGATCGAGGCTAAGCCGGCCGGTTCGCAGTCGAGCGCGAGGCCCAAGTCGATGGCGTCCCAGGTTGCTGAAAACCGTCTCGAGCGTTCGCAACTTCGCATGGAAGGCCTTCACTTGCAAGTGGAGAGCGAATCACCAGTGCCATCTGCCGCGCCGCTGACTCGCGAGAGGGAGATGGCCTGGCGCTCGAGCACCTTGGCACTCATCGCGGCGTGCAAGCGCATCGCGCCCAATTGTGATGACAAGCTGCGCGGGACGCTGGATGGGCTTCTCGTCAAGTATGATCATGGCGAGCTGGACAAGCGCACTCTGAGCGCGACTCTCCAACGATTAGTCGGGACAGAGACGGTCGAAGCATGCCTCAAGGACCAGGAGGTAGACAGCGAGGCGGCCTGGCGCTTCAGCCATCTGAAACTCATCGCAGCATGCAAGCGCCTTGCGGTCGATTGCAGCGACGAAGAGCTTAACAAATTGGACGAACTCCTTGCATTGTACGACAGCGGCGAGCTTGACAAGCGGGATCTACGGTCGGCGATCATAATCGTGGTTGGTAAGGAAACGCTCCGATCCGCAGTGGCGGCATTGGTGGCGGCTACGGCGCAGGCGGGGGAGGTGAGGGCGGCGAAGGCTGCAACGGCAGCGGAGGAAAGGGCGGCGAAGGCTGCAACGGCGGCGGAGGAGGAGAGGGCTACGGCATCGACGGCGACGGCGGCGGCCGATTCGGAAAAGGAGGGACCGAAGGCGAAGGCAGCGAAGCCGAAGGGTGTGAGCGCCAAACGTGCATGGTGGTGACCGCAAACCACCCATTACATTACATTCTAGAAGTCGCATGTTTAGTCGCATGTACCATCGACCGATGTTAGCGCGTAGCGCCCGAGGGGGTAGCTAGTGTGACCCGGTGCTCCGCTTGAGACCGGACATGAGAGACAGAGAGTGCACCCACAGGTCACAGGCCACAGGCGTCGTCGCATACGTTTAAGGTTAAGCCGCAGTTCAGACGATGCTAAACCCAAAGAGGCCGCCGCCACCGTCCGGAGAGAGTGCTGACGCGGCATCGCCGGCAGTGCCACCCAACCTCCGCTTGCCAGTGCCGCCGCTTGGTTTGGGCTTGGGCTTGGGCTGCATCGCCCCGGCCCCTCGCCCGCCAGCGCCCGCGCCCGCCCGGCCGCGCCCGCGCCCGTGCTCACCAGCGGCGGCGGCTACTCCGCTCCCGCGGCCCAGCCTGCCGCCAGCGGCCACGAGGTCTCTCCACGTGAGCGAGGGCTGCAGCGGCGTGCCAGCGCCGAGGAGCACGCTGCGGTGGTGCGGCGTGGGCGAGGGGGCGGCGTACCGAGCGACCCACACGCGGGGGGCACTGGAGGCAGACATGGAGGAAGGCATCGCAGTTGGCGAGGCCAGGCATGGCGGAGGCTTGAGGCATGCACGGCGCGCCGCCGCCCGGAGGATCGCCACGTGTCCAGCGAGGGCACCCGCTTCCCACCCCACTGCGACCCAGCCGGCGACAGGCGCGGCGACGGGCGCGGCGGCGGGCGCGGCAGCGGGCGCGGCGGCGGGCGCGACGGACGCAGTCGATGCAGCGGCGGCGGCGGCGAGAGTGGCGGTGGCGGCAGTGAAGACCAAAGGGTAGTTCTCATTGGCCCCTCGAGCTCCCTCGGCATCGCTCAGAGGGAGTGGCGCGAGGAGTGCGAGGACGCGGGCGAGCGGAAGGAATGGGAGCAAGACGACCGCCTGCCAAGCATGCTTCTTGCCGCGGTAATCAAGCTCAATCTCGTCGGGGAAGAGAGGCGCGATCTCGGCGAGCGCCGTGTCGCGCGCTCGCAGTGCGTCGGCGTACGACGCGGGCAACAACGGGGCCGAGGCGGGTGGTAGGACGCAGAAGAGCTGCTCGAGAGGCTGTAACGGTGGCGCGTCCCCCCAGCGCGCCGGCGCCCAGCGCGGCGCGTACCGTGCAAGGTCGAAAGCGAAGGGCGCGTAGTGGTGGCCTAGGAAGAAGCGCCAGTCCGGGCAGCCTTGATAGTAGTAGTGGGCGCACCATCCGAGCGCCTGCAGATAGTCCGCGCACAGCTGCTCCCTCGCCGCTTCGTCAAAGGACGCCCCGAATCGCTGCTTATCCTCCACCGCCCGCCACTCTGCTGCCATCCTCGCGCTGCGCCCCTCATCGCCGCCGCTGCCGCCGCTGCCGTCGCCGCCGCCGTTGAAACCGCTTCCGCCCTCGCCGCTCGTGGCGTGTGGCATGCTCGATGCGCCTACCCAAGCGACGGCTTCCATCCCAACTGCCCGCGCGACCGCCTCCTCTGTGGTTGCCTCGACGCCTTCACTGCCGCTGCCAGTGTCCTCACTGCCCACCCTCTCACCGCCCTCGCCGCCCTCGCCGCCCTCGCCGCCCTCGCCGCCCTCGCCGCCCTCGCTAGTGCCGCCGGTTGGGGCGGGCATGGGCAGCTTGGGGCGCTTGCACGCTGCCACCTTGCTCGCGGCCCGAGCACTCGAGATATTCGCCACCTCGACCGCGACAAGAGCTCGCAGGTAGCGACGGAAGGGGCGGAGCTGCAAGGTACCCTCGCGCACCAAATAGCCGCCGATGGCGCGCCGAACCGTGCGGTACGTGTCGAGGCAAGCGTCAAGCCCGCCGTTGGCAATCGTGAGCGTCGGCAGCGGCGGAAGGAAGTCGTTGCCGACCAAAAAGGTGAGGAGGACGAAATCGTCGAGTACCCGCTCACTGTCCCACCATTCATCACCCAGCGCGCCCGCCTCCTCCTCCTCCTCCTCCGCGTCGGCCTCGTCGCTGTCCTTGGGAGCGCTCGCGTCCTCAGCGCCCGTGCCGAGGGCAGCGGCGCCGAGGGCAGCGGTGGAGAGGGCCTCCGGCCGAAGCGAATGGAGAAGGTACTCTCGCAGGATACCGAGAGAGAGGAGGAGGAGGGGAGGAGGCTGGTCGACGGCGGCTGCGGCAGCGACGCGCTGCTCCTCTGTCTGTGCAGCGCGCGCAGCCGACAGGATCGGGCAAGCGAGCGCTCGATGGCCCTCGCGCCCGCACAGGTCACAGCGCTCGATGAAGCGCTCGCGCCCGAGTGGCACCCAGTCCCGCAACAGGTAGAAGCGGCGTTCGTGCGTGGCGAGGCCGATCATGACGAGGTCGGCGTCGAGGCCGTACAGCAAGTGCGTCGTGCTGGGATCATACCCCGGCTGCGCCCGTTGTGCGCGGACGATCGCTGCTATCTTATGCTCGCCCTCACCCGCGACCGCCGCGTCCGAAAGCACTATGGTCAGACTCCCAAAGGCGCCGCCCGCGGCCACGCGCGATGCAATATGCTGGCGGAGGGCCGCGCCGAGCTCTGCCATGAATTCGGTGCCCGGCGTAATCGCGTTGTGGTCGAACGCCTCCGCAGGCGGCGGCACACCCCATGCAATCGCCGCGGCCGACTGAGAGGCGAGCTCGGCGCCGCGCTCGCGCGCCGCAAGGAAGCGGCGTGCACGCTGCTGGTTCATCTTGGCGCGCGGCGCGACGCCGTCAAAGGCGACGACCAGAAGGCGGCGTGGCTTCGCCGCCAGCACGAGCCGGTCGAAGGCACGGAAGACGGCGCGGAAGGCCGCCGCGCGGTCGGGCGGCACTGGCCGGTCAGGCGGGTGCGTGGCATGGTGGACGACCTGATTAAAGTCAATATACTGCAAATCCAAGAGGGTGCGAGTGAGTCAGAAGGAGTGAAAGGCACACTGAGCGACGCATGATGTATGGGGTCGGGGTGGCGCGCACAAAGTTGTCAACCTCGATGCCGTTTCCGTTCTCGGGCCACGTTTCGTCGGTCATCGAGGCAGGAGCCTCGACGTAGTCGGTGACGCACTTTGGGTAGTGATCGTGCAGCCATCGGTAAAAAGTGGGCACCCCCATGTGCCGCCAAGAGGCGCGTCGCCGGTGTGAAGATCCGTGAACAGCGGGCCTCGTCCTCGGTCTAGACCAAAACTTGCACCTCCTCTGTCAGTTTTCGAGCGCTCGCGTGTAGCATGTACGTACGTTATTATTGTTTTCGGCACGGCACGCGGCACGGATTTTTTCAACACGCTGACTCTGACCCGCAGTCGCCTGAAACGCACATGCTTTGATGCTAAAACGTAAAAGTCAACAAACATGACACAAATGCTTCACCGCCATGGCTCTGATTAGAGCAGCTCTCGACTTTCCGACTTTGCTAGCACCCCCGGATCGCAGCCGTCGCCGAGGTCCCACTCGCGTGGAACCCCTTGCTGCTTCCCTGGCCACTCTTTCTGGCGCTCCACGCGCAGCACGAGCGGCGCTCTCTGCCGTACGATGCGCTGGAAGACGCGCGTGTTCATGCACATGCTCCAAGCGTACCCGAGTGACGCCTTACGCGAGAAATTCGAGGTCCGGCAGAGCTCGTTGCAGTCGGTCTCCATGGTGGCCGGTGTGGTCATCTCCGCTGGCGCACGGTACCGAGGCCGGTTGTCGAGACAGCCCCGCAGCCCCGCGAGCATCCGGCTCCTCTGCGTCTCATTGAGCTCGGCCCACGTCGAGGGCAGCGGAGATCGAATCTCGCGGTACTGGCTGTTGCGGAACATGCGCTCGCGCCCAAACCTTTGAAGTTCCGGGTACTCGTTGCCGCAGCAGCCCACATCGTGCATCACTACCACGCCTCCCTCGACGAGGTACGGCTCGAAGGCGTCGAAAGCACGCTTGGTCCACATGTAATCATGCACGGAATCCTCGAAGAAGAGGCGCAGCGGGTAGATCGGCACGGTCAGTGGAATGGTGATGGCTGTGCCCTGGTGGAAGTGCACAGGCGGGCCCTGCTTTCGATCCTGATTCCATCTGTCGCAATAGCGTCTGGCACCACCCCCCTTGTCGATAGCATGCACGACCATGCGCGCGGAAACCCCGAGCTCGCGGGCAACGGCTGCCTGAAAGACGGCGGTGTGGCACAGGAAGGTGCCGACCTCAAGTTGGTGGGCCACGTCTTCGGGTACGTCGCGATTCGCGGCGATCACAGCCCCGGCAAGCTGATAGTGGTCGTCCACATTGAAAGCGGGCGTGGGTGCATTCGCAGCAGCCTCGAGCGCAGCAATCACCACGTCTGTCGGCAGGTCGGTTGCAACTTTGAGCGCTGGCTTCTGCGTTGCGGCGGAGCATGATGCAGAAAAGATGGTGGACGATTGGATCGTCCAATGGAAGCGACCAAGGGCCGCGGCAGCTGTTCAGTGCTCCTGCCGCGATTGTTAGGTTGGGCCGCAGCAATGGCTGAAACATCCGCATTTCCTCGCATCTGTTATCGCCGATCTCGCAGGCAATACCGCCCGCAGACAGGATGGGCACGCCGCGGTAGTAGACAGTCGCTCGCAACTCGTGGCATCCACCGTGATCGTCACGCAGCGAGGCTGGCAGGGCTAGCACCGCTTGGTTCGGTCGAGAGCCCACTCCTACACCTCGAAATGCTGCGAGCTGCATATTCGGTGGACCGATCGCCCTGGCGGGACACACCGAGAAGCAGGGCCAAGACCTCAACAAAAACTGTGCCGGGTACTGACGACGCCGGCTCGCGCTCGCTCGCTCACTTGCACGTGGGCACCCTGGGACGAGCAAACTTCTCGACGAGGTGGTTACTACCGGTAATTGAGTCGCAATTTAGGCCACGTGATTATGGGGCCAGACTCTAATCTTCTATGAGTAGAGACGACAGGTTTTAACAGGGACAGTTCACACTACCTGCGACTGCGGCGAACGATGCTGTGCGCTCATTTCGCTCGCGACCAAGTGCAACCGGGGCTCGCGCTCACACCCTCGCTCACATACGTTGCTGTCACCACCTCCACTCTCGCAGCTTCACGGCCACCAAGCGGTGGACGGCCGCTGTGGCGCTCATCAACGCGGCGGAACCGGCGCCCCTTTCCAAGGTGCTCGCACGGCTGCTCAAGGCGCTGCCCGAAAAGAAGGTGCGGCAGCCGCGCGGGTCGTACAGCTGTGCGGAGTCCCACGCGCACGTGCATCGGGCTGGCACATACTCGCAGGCACCTACTCACTCCCGTCGTCTCCCTCTCTTGCCCTCTGAGCAGGAGGCCTTTAGCAACGCGGAGACGGAGCAGCTGCGCGAGGCGTTTGGGCTGGGGGAGTCAGATCTGGAGCTCCTCCTTGGCGTGGGCGCCTTCATCTTCGAGCAGGCCGCATACTCCATCACACCGCCGGAGACGCTTCGCACCGAGCTGCTGGACGCGGGTCTTGCCGAGGAGGCGGCGCTCGCATGCAGTACGGTGTGGCTGGGAGGCGCGGCGGAGTGCGTGCAGGCGCTCAAGGAGCGCTCGGTGCTCGCGCCGGCCAGCCTCGCCGGCCTCGACTGGCAGCTCCGCCTCGGCACAGCCCACAGCAACGGTGGGCGCACGCCGGCGGGACACGCGGTGCTGCAGCTCGAGCTAGAGAATCAGGTGCCTGCTAGCAGCGCGAGCGCCACGGGAGGCGTGCAAGTGACGCGCACGCCGGTGCAGGTGCAGCTCGACGCGGAGGCGATGGCGGGGCTGCTGCGCAAGCTCGACGTGATACAGGGCCAGATGGACAGGCTCTCGTAAGCATGGACGCTGTGCCGAGCGCTTCGCACCATGGATAAGCGGATCAGTGGGCTCACGGACCCCAGCCAGTCAGCGGGTAGGTGAATCTCGAGTGGACCCGAGGCGTTACAGGAGCCCCCTCGTATTGACGTCTTTATAAACTTTCTTTGCTAAATTCTATCTTTGGCAACGCGTCTCAGAGTTTGCCGCACCCCGCCGATTCGTCGGAACGCTGAAGGAATGCGCTCCTCACTTTGCCCGAGCCGCTTGGAAGGGCGCGGCTGATTCGTGTTTGCATTGCACTGCAGGTCCTCAGGCATGTGTGCACGCGTCGCGAACCTCCACCCGGAAATCGGCAACTTGGCTCTCTGCAATCTTGATGCATCCGCGTTAGCCCCGATCCCTCGACCACGCGTGCGCCGGGTGCTTAAGACGTCCAACCAAAGCCGTGCTCTGGGGGCCTCATGGCACCCCGACTCTCGACGTGCGGTCAGTGTGTACCAGAGCGGCGCCGTCGTCGTGTGGGACGTCGTCGACAGTCAAGCTATGCAATACATGCCCCGGTCGTTTGTCACGTCTGTCGCCGTCAGCCCCAACCTTGCGAAGACTATCGTCGCTCTCGGCGGCTTGGACAACGTGGTCTCGATCTGCGACATGTCAAACGATGTCGAACAGTGCGAGGTGGGCAAAACGCTTCCGGCTCCTGATGGCGTGGGCCACGAGGGCATGATCACGGCACTCGCCTTCCTAGATGACCAGGCGCTGCTCACGGCCTCTGGCGACGGCGATCTGCGCACGTGGGATGTGGAGAGCGGCGTATCCGTGCACACGTTCCGTGGTCACGGGCGACACGTCACATCACTCGCACTCGGACCGCTCAGCCAGAGTCCGCTCGCTGCCTCCGGTTCGCTCGACGCCACGGTGCGGCTATGGGACGTGCGCAGCGGCGAGCGGACCCACACCTTGCCCGCAACTTCCGAGGTCAGCGGCGTGGGCTTCTTCCCCGGCGGGATGCTCGTAGCCGCTGCGTGCGTCGACGGTGCGGTGCGCATCTTCGACGTGCGCCACGCTGCTGCAGTTGGCGAGCTCACAACGCCAGACGCGCAGTGCTGCACCGGTCTCGCTTGGTCTCTGTCGGGCCGGGCGCTCTACACCACTCACACGACGGGGCAGGTGCGCGTCTGGGACCCGCTTGGCCACAATGCGGGCTGCATCCACAAGATCCCGGTCGTCCAAGCCGTCGGCTCTACTAAGCCTGAGCTCGCGACGATCGAGATCGCCCCGGACGGTTCCGCCCTCCTGATCGCGTGCCACGACGGCTCGGTACGCGCCCTCGCCATGGCCGCGGCAAAATAGGCGGCAAGGGTCAGCGTCCTTCGCAGCATGCGCTCCAAACAGAGCGAAGGAGCGGTTGGAGACATGATAAGGCGTGCCGCAAGTTCGGAGCGCGTGCGAAGCAGAGGGGTGACATCAAAGCGACCCGCGTGGAGCGTCGCGGGAAGCGCACGTGGCTGTCAATGTCAGCTGCGGACGAGCACGAGTGAGAGTTTATCTGAACGAGCTACTATCCCTAGTTGAAGCGAACGCCCTAGTGCCCTGGTGTGTGGTGGGGTGATTTGAAGGTGTTGCGGGCGTCATGTATGATGGGTCAATGATAGTTGGGTCATGTGTTGGGTGGATTTTATGAGCTCGTGTTCGAGCGGTGTCGTTGTTAAAAGTGAGGCGAGGAGACTAACGTCTTTCACGTTTCAGCACTCATATCCGACTGCCACGAGGGTTTATCCATATCTTTTCTGGATTTGGCGGCCTGGCCGCAGGGCCTGGGAAGCTGGGTGTCACTATTCGCATGAATCATGATGGGTCAAATTTTGGCCAGTTGTCCGGATGTCCCCGTGCGCCGCGGGTCCGGTCCGGGGTCGTGGCTGCGTGGGTGGGGCTTGTTCGGTTTCAGATCTTACGTGTGGTGCGTGTGCCGGTGGGGGTCTGAGGCCTCTTAACCCCGGGCGCGGGTACGCGGTACTGATTGGGTTTGGGGACGATTACAAGGGTTAGATGCTTTCCCTTTCGTTTCAACATTCATTGATGGCGATTCGATTCGCGCCTGTGTATGCAAGTGTATGCGAATCGCGGTGCATGCTGAACCGCCGCAGCCCGCACGTATTACATGCGCACACTAGTACTAAGAGCGAGAGTGCGGGCCTCTCATGACTCATCGCTTGCGGCTAGTGGGTGGCTCCTCGTCAAGCGGTCGCTTGGTGCCGGCGGCTGGGGCAGCTGACGGGGTAGCCCCCTCGGCGCCCTTGCGCTGGGCGGCGCTCTGGAGGAGCTCTGCCTCGACGAGCTTTGCCAGCTGCTCGACGCGCGCTTCAAGCTCGGCCTGGGTGCGCGTCCGGAGCCACCAGTCAAACTTGAGGCTCCATGCCTGGCGCACCTTCTTTTGAAGCTCCTCCCACTTGCCATATCCGAGTTGGTAGCTCATGCAGAGCAGGAAGCGGTCCGCTTCGAGGGAGAAGCCGCTAAAGGGGCGCGGCCCGCCCCAGTCGACCTTGAGTGCGAGCCAAGGGTTGCGAGTGGCGCGAATCTTGCGCCCAAGCGCCTCGTCGAGCTCAGCCGCGCGCGCAAGTTGCGCCTCGCCTTCGCAGATGCGGCGCATATACTTGGCGCCGTCCTTGATCTCGTCGACCCGTTCGAAGAAGGCGACGGCGTACCGTGCGACCTCCTTCACCGTCTTCCCCTCGACAACACTCGCGACACTGGGCAGGTCGTCGCGCCCAAACAGCTCGCACCCGTGCACAAAGGCAAGCACGTCCCTCTTCGTCCAGCCCGTGAAGCCCTCGCTCATCAACTGCTCCTTCTCCTCGAGCTCTTCCACAGAGAGCGGCGGCGCCACCCGCTGCATCTCGCGCTCATCGAGCGGCCCGGCGTCGGCCACGTGACGCCTCTCGAAATGAGCCTTCCGGTACTCATAGTTCTTCCACTCCTTTTGGCGAAGCGCCTCGAGCCGCGCGAGGTTGAAGAATTGGAAGTCCGCAAGCTGCACCTGCCGGGGTGGCTTGGGTGCGCCACGCGCGTCGACCGCCTTGCCGGTATCCAGGGCATTGCGGTAGTAGGCGTTCTCGTCGTAGTTGGCCTTGGTCACCCGTTTGGGCAGCGAGAGCACCCACGCGTCCTTGCCCTTGCCTTTCGCCTCTTTCGACTTGTAGTCCTGCCCTTCGTACTCGTACAGCGACTTCTCCTCGCTGCCAAGCGTGAAGTTGGCGAGCGAGTTGCCGCTCGCCTTGAGCCGCTCCGAATCTGTACGGGAGGCCTCTTCACCTCTCTGGAGTAGTGCGTCCAGGTCGGCCTCCGACGGGTCCGCCCCCGCCGCCGCCTTGAAGACCGCATCCGCTCCGAAGCGCACCATCGATAAGAGCTCGTCCTTGGTGAGCGCCTTGGTCTGCTCGGCGAGCCGCCCCTGCTGGATCACCGCAGCGTCGAGATACAGCTTCCGCTGAGCACGCTCGATCATCTTCTCCTCCACAGTCCCCTCCGTGCAAAACCGGTAGACGGCCACCGGCTTCGTCTGCCCGATGCGGTGCGCGCGGTCCATCGCCTGCAGGTCCATCTGCGGGTTCCAGTCCGAGTCGAAGAGGATGACGGTATCTGCGGTCGCGAGATTGATGCCCAGACCGCCCGCCCGGGTCGAGAGGAGGAAGAGGAAGAGGGGTGAGCCGGGCGCGTTGAACGCGTTCATCTGCTCGTCACGGCTGTCGCCTGACGTCGAGCCGTCGATACGGCAGTAAGTCCAGCCGCGATAGGCGCAGTAGTCCTCGAGGATGTCGAGCATGCGCGTCATCTGCGAGAAGAGGAGCACGCGATGGTCGCCCGCATGCAATCGGACCAGCAGCTTGTCCAGCAGCGACATCTTGCCTGAGGCGCGGATGAGCCGCTCGTCATTGGTGAACGGGGGCGTCTCGGCCCCCTCGAAGAGGTAGGGGTGGTTGGCGCACTTGCGCAGCTGCATGAGCATGTTGAGCATACGCGTCTTGTTCGCCCCCATCGCGTTGAGCACGTCGATGTTCTTCTCGAGGATGTTGGCGTACCACTTGCGCTGCATGTCGGAGAGCCCGATGAGGAGTTTAATCTCGCGCTTGGGCGGCAGGTCCTTCTCAACGTCCGCCTTGAGCCGTCGCAGCAGGAACGGTCGGAGGATCTTATGAAGCTGTGTAAGCAAGTCGACCGCATCGCCGCCGGCCTCCCGCGCCTTGTCAATGTCGAACCACGCGTCGAACGTGGCCGCCTCCCCGAAGACGTCCGGTAAGAGGAAATTGAGCATCGCCCAGAGCTCGTGCAGGTCGTTCTGCAACGGCGTGCCCGTGATCAGCAGCCGGAAGTGCGTGTGGAACAGGCGCACGACCGTCGCGAGCTTCGATTGCTCATTCTTGATGCGGTGCGCCTCGTCGATGATGAGATACTTCCACACAAGCTTCTGAATCGCGGCCTTCTCCTGCAGGACGGTCTCGTATGTGGTGAGGCACACGTCGAAGGTGTCCGCCGCATCAAAGTACTGCTCGCACAGCGCCTCGCGGTTCTTGCGGTCGCCCTGCAGCTTGAAGACCTTGAGCGAAGGGCACCAGCGCGCGCACTCGTTCGCCCAATTCGTAAGCGTCGACTTGGGCGTGATGATCAGGTGCGGGCCGGCGATCTGGCGAGACTCCTTGAGGTACCCTAGGAGCGAGATGGTCTGCAGCGTCTTGCCAAGCCCCATCTCATCCGCAAGGATCCCGTTGATCCCCTGCTCGTGCAGCTTGATCAGCCAGTTCAGGCCCTCGAGCTGGTACGCGCGCATCTTGCCAAAGGCGATGCACGGAGGCTGCACCGTGAGGCGCGTGCCCTCGGACGCGCTCGCCGCATCGCCCGTGGTCGCGGCACGCAGAAGCGCCTCGTCCTCCGCCTTCTCGGACAACCGCCCCTTGCCGCGGCGCCCCTCACCGCTGCTCGCGGCGGCGGCGGCGGCGGCGGCCGTTGCCTTGGCCTCGCTCTCGGCGGCCTCGGCTGCGGACGATCCCTTGACGAAGTGGGTGAATATGTCCGCTTGTTTCATCAGGTAGGCGATCCGCTGCTTTGACGCCTCCGCACCGCTCGCCTTGAGCGCGCGCTTCTCCTCCTCGCGCACCTTTTTGAGCACCTGCGCTCGCTCCTGCCTGCGCTCGTGCCACTGCCGCTCGAGCTCGCTCTTGGGCGGCGGCGGCGCGGTAGACGATGAGCACGCGGCAGTGGCGTCGCCGCTGTCGGCGGCCGGCGCGGACGATGACATGAGGAGCAGGGCGCTGACACCGGGGCGAGCCGGGACACTAAGGGGGTGCTGCTGCTGCTGTTCAACACAACGCGCGCACACTCTCCGGACCCCAAGGGGGTAGGTCAGACCTACCCCCTTAGGGACACACACGGGACACGTATGGGGTCATATAAGGTGTGTGTATTCTGAGCGGGCAGTAACAGTGCCGTACCGGTAGCACCGGTTGTCGCGTCTGTCGTGTTAACGTTCACACGGGCACACGGATCACACAGACGAACCTCACAACCATCCCAACTCACCAACACGCCCAACACGATGTATCGCGCTTCTAGGGTTTGGGTTTCACAACAGGGAGGTGGTTGCATCCCTCACGTCTGTGGAAGTGCAGTCTGGAAGCGTCCATGGATCTCTGCCGCGCCCTCGAGGCGCCTCCGCGTGAAGTGGCCGCGCAGCCGTGCTTCACCGAGCGGAATGATACGTTGACCTGGACCTCGGAGGCAATCCGTAGCCTGCAACGCGATGGCTTTGCCGTGATCAAGCTGACGCCCACGGAGGCGGCGGCGGTGCACGAGATGTTGGACGCAGCGCAGCAAGCCTTTGAGGATTCGGTCGAAATGAGGGCGCTGCGCATATCCGACGAGCAGCTGGACGACTTAGACAGCCGCGACGGATATGTGTGCGACCGAGTGCGCGAATGGCTCGAGCTCCACCACTTTGGCTCTCACCCATTCGGCAAGCTGGAGGACCATCCGAAGGCGAGCCGCTTCTTGGAGACCGCGTTGACGTTTGCGAGCATCTGCGAGGCTCGCTGCACGCAGGCGCTTGCGGCCCTGGCCACGGCGATCGGGGGTGGCGGCGCGGCGCAGCTCCGCGCCCTCGTCGATGGCGCGGAGCGAGCGCGAGCTGAGGACCGGCCGCGCGAGACGATCAGCCCGATGGTGCGCGTGTACAAGTACCATGGCGTGCTCAACGAGCGCGACGGAGACCCGCACTACGACATGGGGCTCCTCACGCTCATCCCAAAGAGCTCCTCGCCAGGCCTTGAGATCCAGCCCAAAGGCAGTGCCGAGTGGGTTCCGATCGAGACGACGATGGGCGCGGACGAGGCCATCCTTTTCGGTGGCATGACGCTGGCCAGGATCTGCTCCTCGGCGGGAGTGCACGCGCTGCACCACCGCATCCTAACGCACGGCCGGGTGCGCATTTCGGCGCCGTACTTTCAGCGCGCCGCTACCCACGTCTTTCTCGCCGCCACTCCTAAGCACCCAGAAGAGATGGTCGGTCAGTATAACCATCGGCTACGCCAGGTTGACAACGACGAGCTCCGTTCTGATGGCTCTGTGCAGTTCTGCAAGAGCCGCCGACGCTACTCGCCTCCGGCTGAGCGCCCGCATGCCGACCGATCGCTTGCCGATCGCTCCTCGGCGCATCGCTCCTCGGGCACTCGGCCGTCGAGGCGTAACGGCTTTCGTAACGGCCGGGCCCACCGTCCCATCGACCGTTGGAGCTCGCCGAGGGCTGAGCGGCACACGGACTGGCAGATGGACCGCCGCGCAGACCGGCACGCGGAACGCCGCTCGGACCGGCACGGCAGTGGCTGGTACACGCTCTCGGACTCGCGCCCCGTCGACGGCCGCCACGGCGGCCGCTGTGCCGACGATCACAACTGGCGCTCGTGCGCGGCGTCGAGCTCGTGGGAGAGCTCGCCACGACGCTCGCCTATGGAGGCGGCGCAGCGTGACGAAACTTTCTCGCAGCGTGACGAGACTTTCTCGCGTCGTGACGAAACTTTCTCGCGTCGTGACGAGACTTTCTCGCGTCCCGAGGCGTACCCAAGCTCGAGTCACACTTGGGATAAGACTTGGGACGCAAGTTCTTCTGAGGAGGGAACGTCGGAGGCGCCGTCGGAGGGGGCACGGCACTAGTGGAGGCGCCTTGAGCGCTATCTTGAGCGCTATCTTGAGCGCTATCTTGAGCGCTATCTCGAGCGCTATCTCGAGCGCTATCTTGGTGAATGTTGGTTTGCACATGACAGATCGCCATGACGAGCGCGCGCGCAGCGGCGGCGGTGACGCGGGCGCTGCAAAGCGGGTGGGTGGGGCGTTGCGATCGCTCGACTACTACGCAGGAAGAGCAACTCCGAGCAAGAGCAACGCTAAGGGCAAGTCAAAGTCACGAGCGAGGCACGTCGGGTTCGATGCTGTTGGGGACGAGAGCCTCTCCGGAGAGCCTGGCGCATGTCGTTGGTAAGCCGTTGGACAGCGAGCAGGACGCTGGATGGCTGTGGGCACACCAGTACCGGTGTACAATTTCTCACTCTGAGAACCGATTAATTAGGTTATTGGTTGCCCGGTATGTACGTGCGCGGGGTACTCTCGTGCACACGTACACGGTATGCAGTGGAGCAGGGCCGCGGGTTAGCCGCGGCCGCGACGGAGGTGGCCACGAGGCGCGGCGGAGGTTGGTGATGTTTGAAGGTCGGGTAGACGCATGGGTAGACGCGGTATGGTATTAGTACGTTGGCACTTGGCAGACTGGAGTGTCAGGTGCCACGGCGTGACGACGCTGACACACGAGATACCGAAGACCGCGGAGAATTGTCTTGAGCAGACACAGAACGACGGAAGACGCGGAAGACCACATCACTCACGGACTCAGCCGTGCGCAGCCGCACCACACTCAGACGGCACGCCGACAGCGAGTGGGGTGAAGGCCTCCTCCCGAGATCCTTAGGCGATTGGCACGGCCTCCCCGTCTCCCCCCCCCAACCCCAGACGCACAATCAAATTCTACACACGGCGTCCCTGAGAGCTACGAGCCTCTCTACTATTGTAGCCCCAAGGCGTCGTCGCACCTCGCAGCCGAGCTAATAAAGGTGGTAGAGGTACTCGTTGAGCTCGGAGATGCTGACGACGAATCTCTTCCAAGGGCGGAGAGTCGGCACGCCTCGTGGCCCCGAGGTCCGAGTTCGCGTACACCTCGAACGCGACACCCTCTTGGAAGAAATTGATGCTACGCACGCCTGGCAACGGCACGAATCCTTGCGACATGTCACGTTGCCAATCGACCACCTTCGCGAACAGAGTGGCGTTGCCGTAACGGTCGAGGAAGCAGCTCGGACCGCGCCACGAGAGGCACGAGTCCATTATATCTTCCACAATGTACACGCCGCCGGGCGCGACTCGTCGCCGCTCCAAGGCATGCTGCAGCGTCACAAGCTGGTCTTGCGGTCTGTGCGACCCATCGTCGGCCACAACGTCGAATGGAGACGCGCCTGACGCATTGTATAGCCGGTCGAGGTCCGCCGGCGATGATTGGCTGCCCACGTGGACTGTCGCACGCGTGCGGTGTGCTGCTGTCCACTTTTCGGAACACGGCCGGTCAAGCTCGAGGATGTGAAGCTCCAACTTGAGAGGCGGCCGAAACAGATTATGCCACATCTCGACGCTTGCGCCCGCTCCCCATGGCATACCACAGCCCAGTCCAATCTCCAAGAACCGAATTGGCTTGCACTCTGAAGTCGAGCGTGCGGCGCGCGCGCCGCGCGCGCGCTGGTTGTTGCTGTTGTTCTTAAGGCAGTCACACGCGCGGTGTGCGATGGGCCCCAGCTGGCGGTGGTAGAGGTACTCGTATGAATGTGCGCGTGCTTTGTCAGATTTGCTGGTGCTGCGCATGATGAAAGCAAGGTGTTCCGCGCTCTCGGTCCATCTCAGCGCCTGGTTTGAACAACCATCGCCGACCAGCATGATAAGCGCCGCGACCTGCTTGTGAAACCCGGGCCGGCGACTTTTCGAGCACTATACCAAAACTTCAGAGAATTTCGTGACACTGAACCAATTTTAGCAAGTGGACTCGACTGCTCCGTACTCTGAGTATTTCGAATTCCTCGCACCTTCTTCACACCTAGCTAGATCTCTACGAAGGTCGCGAGCCGGTGGCGCGTGGCGCGCATACCCAAGGATTTCCCCGCAGCCCTCTTCACGCTGGGGTCGTGTAAGGTGTGTGCATCCTGAGCGGGCAGGAACAGTGCCGAGCACTGGTGTTGCACGTCTGTCGTGTTGAGAAAGGGTCAGTTGAATCGACACACAAGGTACCGACCAGCCACTACCACACGAAACACAGGACAGACGGGCGCAGTCACCGCGGTCGCGTCGCTCGGTGGACTAAGACACCGGCGAGGATTTTCAAGGATCCGGCCCCCACCCCCCGTCCCAGCCACACTTCATCTATCGGCCCCCGTGCCGGTGTTAACGTTCACGCTGGACGAAGGACGTCTCCCCTTCGGCGCGCTCGATGCTTCGCCCCAATACCTTCAAGCGAGCGCTGCTGACGCGCGAGCCGCGCGGCTTGCTAGGCGTCTGGGCCTCCGCGTGCTGTCCGCAAGTGACCGAGCTGCTCTCCACCGTGCGGATGCTTTCGTGGCTCACCATCGACATGGAGCACGCGCCAAATACACTGCCCTCGGTGCTCTCACAGCTGCAGGCCTCACAGGCGATGGGCACCGTCGAAGCGGTCGTGCGCGTGCCGGTTGCCACCGATCCGGTCATCGTCAAGCGCGTGCTCGATCTTGGCGCACGTAGGGCGAGATGGCACTCGAACCCACGGCCTCTCAGGCTGCCGCGCGCTGCAGCGGATGAGTGCAATGGAACGCTTTCGACTCATGTATCGCGGCAGGCACCATAATGTTCCCAGCGGTCGAGACGGCTGACCAGGCGGCCGCGGCCGTCGCATCGACGCGCTACCCACCCCGCGGCGTGCGCGGCGTGATGACCACAGCCCGCATGTCCGGGTACGCCATCAGCCCGGACGCACTCCAGTCGTACTACGCGTTCGCCGAGCGCGAAACGTGCGCGATCGTGCAGATTGAGAGCGCGGCAGCGGTCGAACGCATCCCCGAGATCGCAGCCATTGACGGCGTCGACGGGATCTTCGTCGGCCCCTCAGACTTAGCCGCCTCGATGGGCCGCCTCGGACAGCCTTCACACCCCGAGGTGGCCGCGGCGGTTCGGCGCGCCTTTGAGCTCTGCGAAGCGTCGGGTGTCGCATATGGGAGCATCTCGGGCGACGCGGCCACGTGCCGTGGCTTTGTGGACGCGGGAGCGAGCTTCGTGGCCGTTGGGACCGACCTGATGCTGCTACGTGCGGCGCTCGAAGGCCGCTTGGACGAATTGTGAATTCACACCCTACTGACGAATCCCATGGAAGGCCGCTTGGACGAATTGTGAGGAGCCAATTCAGCGTAATCATCGCATTTCTCGAAATCATTTCCAAAGGATCGGCATTTCTAGTCTCCTGACTACCCACGCGTGGACATACCCACTTGGAGTGAGTTACTCCGTCACGTCAGGGGGGGTACAAGTGAGATGTGGTAGCTCATCGTCACTCGACGATTGAGAACGTGATAACGCCTCTGCGGCGAAAAACTCGTACGCGGCAGCGGCCCAGATACGCGACCGGGGCGTGAGCGGGACGAAACTGATGTGTACGCTCTCTCGCACGGTCCGGTCCGGCAGGGGGGCACGCGCATCCCGCGCGCTCCGGTACTCGTGCGTCGCAGCGGCGGTGCGGTGCATACCGAGCGTCGAGTAGCCCTGCAGCGACGATTAGTCGGGAAACTCGACGCAGCTCTCACCCCACAGAGTACAGACGGGACGAGATAGGGACGAGACCGCCCCTGTGGGGTGGACGAGTGCACGCAGCGAGGGGAGGTTGAGCGCCCAGTGACGCATCGCTCCAGGCGTCCCGTCAGGCATCTCGCTCGCCCAGTCGAGCGCCGTGTCGAGCGCCCAGTCCAGCGCGGTGCATCCGGCCAGGTCGAGGGTGGTGAGCTGCTCGAGCCCCACCAGGCCATGTGGAAGGCTCGCGAGGCGGGAGCACCCATGGAGATCTAGCAGCTTGAGTGAGAGCGCAATCGGAGAGCCTGGGCGCCCAAGGGTGGCTGGCAAGGCCATGAGGGCGGTGCATTGGCCGAGGCGGAGCGATTCGAGTCGCCCGAGACGCGCCACCCACTCGGGCAGGCTTGTGAGCCGAGGGCAGCCGTGCAGATCCAGATGCGTCAGATTGGGAAGCAGAGGTGACATCGTACCGGTACGGACGAGGCACGAGAGCCCCATGTGCGTCAACCGTGGGGTACAGCTGAGATCTAGGAGGGAGCACACGAGAGCGCCGCCAGTGGCGCCAGCCTGAGTGACACTCATGCCCAGGAGGCCTCCACGCGCCAAGCCGCTTACGATGGTGCCACTCTCGATGGCGCCGCCCACGTCGCTTCCGTCGTCGTTGGTGCCGCCGCCACATCCATTATGGCTACCACCGCCGCCCACACCGCCGCCGCCCACCTTGGCGCCACCCACACTGGCCGGCTCCAAGGCCGGCTCAGGCAGCCCCTTGGCAACCTCCCTGAGCGCCTTTGCGAGCTCACGCACCTCCTCATCCCCCCAGCCGGGAGAGCCGCCGAGCACGAGCGCGGCCCGCTCGCGCAGCAAGCGCCGGCACGCGCGCGTGTACACGCTCACCAAGGTCCGATGCTCGTCGGGCAAGTCGACACGCCGCCGCTGAAGCTGCTCGGTGAACGTGGAGGGCGCGAGGGGTGGGGACAGCTTGGCCTCGCCTCCGAGGAAACTCAGCCGTCGCCACGCGCGCGCCGTCGTCGGCTCTGTGTCCTCGTCGTCACCGCCTCCGAACCGGGCGCCGGGCGGCGGTGGCGGCGGCTGATAAGGATAGCGTTCGCGCAGGACGGCCCTTGGAGACGTGGCGCCTCCGCAGCCTCTCGTGCCCGTGGCCGTCGCCATCTCGACCAACTTTGTGATCGGGACGATGGCTTCCCCCGCCGCGTGCTGCTCGTTGGCCGCCCCCAGATGGCGCTCAAGCCATGCATGCCGTCCGACGGACGGACCAAAACCCGAGCAGACCTTCCCCTTGGGCGTGAGAAAGGCGAGCGCCTCTTCAAAGAGAACTCGGCCGAGCTCGTCACGGCTCACCGGCACTGTGGCGACGAGACCGTCCTCGTCGGCTCTCACGAGACCTGGCGCCTCGGCCACCACCACGTACACCGTTGTCAGCCGGTGGGTGAGCCATAGAGGCGCCGCCTCGAGCGCGCGCTCCCAAGTCCTATGCCGTGCCGCCTCCTCTGCCTCCGCCTCGACGGAACCTTTCCGGAGGCTCTGCGGAGGCTCTGCAGGGGCCGATACGCCCGCAGCGCCAGCCTCGGGCGCACCCTTGGGCTCCGGCAGCTCGGGGTCTCGCAGGACATCATACGCACAGTAGTCGATCAACACGCCGAGCTCCACAAGGCCAACGGAGCGCAAGCGGCTGTAGTCGGTCGCGAGCTGAGCGGCTACGAGCGCGAGGGTGTGGCAGTCCGGGTCGGGCGCGTCAGGGCGTACCCAGCATGCACTCACGACCACGATTGCCGACCCCTCCAGCGCGTGCGCGTCGTGACCCGCCGCGGAGATTGCAGAGAGCGTCGCCGCGTGCCTCTCGTGGAGCCCCACGAGCTCGTCGGCGGTCAGGATGGCATGGCGATGCTCGTGCTCGAGCGCGAGCCGAGATGGCAGCGGCTGCGGAGGTAGGCGCTGCAGGTACTGCTTCTCCTTTTTCTGGTAGCCGCCACGACGGCTCGACGTGCCAGCCTCAACCAAGTCCTCAACCTCGAGCCAGCGCCATCCAGCCCGATCCAAGAGCCAAGTGGCTTTGACGAGCAGCACCGAACGGCTGCGCACCGCTTCAAGAAGAGTAGCGCAGTCGGCCGCGATCGTGGGGCTGTATGGGCGCTCGCCAGATCGTCGTCGAAACCCCGGGCGCTCGTCGTCGTCCAGGTCTAACGCGGAGAATGGGGTCATGGTGCAGCGTTCGCAGAGTCATGGTTGGGTCTCTATGTTTTTTCGAAACGGCCGCATGCATTGTGTGGGTCAAGTCAAGTACCCCCTCCGCCATCTCCGTCGACTCCCTTCCACCCCAGCTGGAGCACATTCGAATTGTCTATTCCATCCTCGATTTGACTTGGGGTCAAGGCTGCTTTTGTAGCCTAATTTGGTTGAGAAGGTCGCGGCTGCGATGTGCCGCTAGGACTCCTCGAAGATTTAGCCCAACTCAACAAAAGTCTGCGCAACTCAACAAAAGTCTAGGTGTGCGGCATGCACAGGACTCATCTGCGGTCTGCACTGCAAGCTCGTGCGGCATTCTGAAATTCTGCGGTACCATACAATTGTATGTCAGTGTGCAGCTGTGCACACGCACACCTTCGCGCGCGGGCCGCGGAGAAGGCCCGTCTCTCGTGGTAGGAACGAGGTGCGCACAGGCGACGCAGGCAAAAGAAGTACCAGCGCCAACATATTACCAAACGACCCCCCCTCGAACGACGTCTTTTGTGTCTTTTTGAGAAAGGGTCAGTTGAATCGACACACGTCTTTTTGTGGCACGCATGCACGGCCGTTCGTCGGCCCTCTTTCATCGAGTCTTTTTGTGGCACGCATGCACGGCCGTTCGTCGGCCCTCTTTCATCGAAAAAGGGCCGACGAAATTAAGCGTATTTATAGAAAAAGGGCCGACAAGATTAAAGACTTTCAAGTGTCAACCGGGATTGCGAGCTGCCGAGTAGCAGCCGAGCTCGCCTGAATCTGGGTTTAGACTTGAAATCGCTCGATGATTGTGCCATATAAAGCAGCATTGCCTGCCGGCACGTTCTCCGCTGTTACATGTAGCGACGGCCAACGCGTCCCATAAACGCGTCCCTGCCTCGCTGACTTCAAGCCAGTGGTCACATGGGCATAGTGTCATACATAGCGTGAGTGAGTGAGAGTTAAGTGAGAGTGAGTGAGTGAGTGAGTCTGTTCTACCTAGCTCGCTGCGTGTGCTGCTCTGGGATATCGATATTAATATCGATATCCTATTTGAGCCTCAGTAGATATCTCGACCTGTACCCGCCGTATACTACGGTGTGTCTGTGTCTCAATAACTCACTCAATGACTAATCAGGGGCGGGCTCGCTCGCAGTACTTGTTGTTCGCGCGGGACGGCGGCCGCGGAGAAGGCCCGCCTCTCAAGCTCTCATGGTAGGAAGGGTGCGCAGGAAAAGCAAGCAAAGTAAGTACCAGCGCCTCTGTTGCAAGGCCGTTAGTCGGCCCTTTTTCTATAAAGGGCCGACGGCATTCAACTTTATCGGCGATCACTTCATCAAAAAGGGCCGACGGTGATACGCTCCCGAAACGAATCTATCCGAGATTCCCGGCATTCGATGAGTGCGCGTGCACTCGGAGTCAGAATCAGAGTTCAATGTCTCATACCCCTCGCCGCTCGCCGCTCGCTATGCAAGCGGGAGGGCCGCCTCATATGGATTCGTTCGTCGTCTCCACCATGAGCCGTTCTCCGAGGGTCATCGAGCGAGGCACGGCACACGCAGCGATGATCTTTACTGATCTACTACGAAAGGAACAGTATGAGTTGAAGCGGGCAGCGAGCAGCTCGAGCAGCTCGAGCAGCTCTCTCGGCGGCGCAAGCCCTCGTTCACCGCGAAGCCCTCGTTCAGCGTGGACGCGTACTTCGCCGCATCCCGAGAATCATCTCCGATTCGGGCAAGAGTCAAGAGTCGGGCAGAATGGCAAAAGCGACAGCACGGTGGCGTGGAGCACGACGCCAATTCAGCTCAGCGACGGCGATGGGAGTGAAGTCTCTTCGCCGTCGAATAGCTTCACCATCTCGTCGGAAGTGCCAAGGGCCGCACGGTCGGAACCGGCTCGGCAAATGGAACACTCCAAGGAGCTGCAGGCGGCACTCGAAGAGATGGAGCAGTTGCAAGACCGAATCTCGTTGCTCAAGACCATTGCCAATGCGGCACCTCAGGACATCGACAGCGGCAGCGTCGTCGCTCCGGATCGGCTGTCGTGCGCGGCGCCATGCCGCATGCGCCCTGTGGCTGCAGCAGTGATAGCCACAGCGCCGAACATGGCCACAGCGACGAAGGCATCACATGTGGGCGTAAGCGGCCCGGATGTAGACGATGACGTGGCACGCGTGCTTCCAGATCTAGGTCCACGACGCAGGAGCTCGCGCGACACGGTCTCGATGGCTCCGACGGCGGGCTCGGAAGTGGCCTTGGATGCAGGCACGACCCCGCGGGCCCGCGATGCCTTCAGCTTGATCTACGAAGAGACCATCGATGCCGTCTTCAAGGCGGACTCTAGGGCAGCCGGGCTGGCCAAGCTGCGCCCTTATCTCGACGCGAACATGTCCAAAGAGAGCGCCGCCGCCTTTCAGGAGTGCTGCGGGAAAATCTTCGTGCTCTCGCGTGTGCACACCTCGATGGCGCCAGAGGTCTCGTTCGCCAAGGTGCAAGAGATCACCGATACCCTCAGCCGCGAGTGCTCGATGGCTAGTCACACCGCGGCGCCGCTCGTCGCTGGCCTCAAGCGCTTCGTCGAGCATCGCATCCTTCCGAATGGCGCGCTCGATCATATCACCGAGCATGGCTTCAGGCTTCCCGCCGACGAGGTCGGGGCGCTTCTCGACCGGTACCGTTGGCCGCACGACGCCAAGCGTCAGCAG
>PJAB01000286.1:0-30700 GCA_002887195.1 Chrysochromulina parva | reverse complement strand
CATGCTCGATGAAGATGAAGAGTATGAAGACGCAGTGCTGTACGAGCGCCGCGGCACGCCTGTTCTGCGCAGTGCGCGCCCCGAGCTCGTCGTGCCCACACCCTGGACGAGATGGCTTTGGACTGGAGCCCTAAATTCGAGGTTATGGCCTCGAGCATGCGCTGCGACGGGGTAGCGCGCCTCGATGGTGGCAGAGCCGCGTCCCGGGTTCTCGCCCCGCTGTCTTGGTTGGTCAGAAGGAATGAAGGTGTGAATCTCCTGCGCATGCAAGGGGGGAAGGGGGGAAGATTTCTCTCGGCGCTGATAGGCTAGGTTCCCCAACGCACGCGCTGTGCGTTCGCCTCACCTATCATTGCATCACGCGGGGGAGGAAATTTATGTGGCGGTCATTCGCAATTAATCGCAATCCTTCACCTCATCAGTCATCACCTGGTCCGGCAAACTGTCCGGCATGTGTTCGCTGATGCCTTGGGCCGGCTGCTGCTGCGCCTGCAGGCTCACCTGCGGCTGCTGCTGCTGCTGCTGCGGGGTGAAGCCCTTGGCACCCGCACGCACCACCTTCGCCTGTCGACCCTCGCCTTGCGTTGTGTAGAATAACTCGAAGAGCTTCTGGTTGGTATGCACGTAGACGCTCGATTGCCTCTGATAGTATGCTCCGCCCACCCTCCGTAGTCGAAAATGCGACTCCCTGGTTCGGCGAAGTGCGCGCCCACCGCTCCATGCCACGGCAGTCCGCGATTGGTAGCGAGATGTCGTACACGCGTGCATAGGCAGACGTAGTCCAAAGGTGGTGCTCAGCATCATCAGCATCATCAGCATCATCAACCCCAACCTCAACCCCAACCTCGCCAATACTGCCACTCTGCAGCCGATGGAATTCCGTGTCCGCAACCATGTAATGGCCACAAACCGCCTGATGAGAGAGTAACGACCTCAGAGCGTGACCATTTGCGGCCCGCAATAGACGAAACTCTTACCCATGAATGCCGCGGCTCCAGCGGACGCGGAATCTACCCCACTTAAGGAGTAGAATCTTGTATCCCGTGCTGAGAGACGGCAAACATGAACTAGCAAGATGTCATTTGGATTCATGGCCAGAATCCATAGCCATGTAGCGACCTCAAGCTGTCCACGAAGGCGATCTCGTGCGCGTTGCGCAGCGCGCGCCGCGGGCAGTGCGCGAAGCAGGGCGACATCGTCGCGCCCGACTCGGAGAGCTCGGGCAGCTTGACCAGGTACTTGGGCTCGCCGCCGAGCTGTGCAAACTCGAAGCCCATCACCTTGGCATTCTTAATGCCGAAGGTGCTTGGGCTCGGCAGTGCGCAGCCGACGATGTCCGGCGCGTGCGCAAGCGTCGAGGCCGACGGGCGTGTCCCACCACGCGGCCTGGTTGGGCTTGCGGCCTTGGAGCAGCAGGACCTGCACGCGGCGGTCGACGGCGAGGGCAAGGGCGAGGGCGCGCACGATCGGCGCTGAGAGCTGCGTCGCCGGGCGGAACAACGCCGCGGGCGGCTCGACGCCGTGGGCGGCTCGACGCCGTGGCCCTGGCCGGGCAGCGCGCCGGTGCAGCCGTCAAAGGCACACGCGACCACGCCGCGCGTCTCGTCGCCCTTCATCATGCATTGGAGCTGCGGGCTCACGCCGCCGCGCGCCGTGTAGTAGCCGGCTGAGTGGCCCTGGCGCTGCGCGACAGCTCGCTCGGCTCGGCCATGGAGTCGCCGTGCAGCCAAGTTGTCTCCTTGCCGAGGCCGCTGCACGCGCGGGAGAGCGAGAGCGCGTCGTGCGAAACGACCTTCGGGCGCTTGCTGTGTGTGGCGACGGATTCCGCGGTGTGTGTATATTACTGGGTGTTACTGGGTGCTCACGACGACGGCGACCGGCAGCATCCAGCAACCAGCAGCAGCACTGGCATTTAATGATTTTTTATCTGATTTAATACGGGGTTTTACGGGGATCCGATCCCAATTGTCCGATCCCCGGACGGGATCCGATCCCGACGTCACAGTTTGCGAGATTGCCAATGCGTTTGTGCCCGGTCGGTTTGGGGGCCATGGGCGACTCGACGCCGCGATGGCGCTGTCACCGGGTTTGGGGACTGGGGTGACGCCTCAGAGCTCAGTGACGGTCCGCCCGCGTGGGCGGTGACATTTCCGATTTCCCCGAAAGCGTTTTCTCCCTGTTTTGTACAGCACCTCGAGCACGCCGTACCTCAGAGGCAAGAGATTGGCGTCAGAGTCCGGTGCCACCAACACGAGCTCCACAGCTGCTGCTCTCCCCGACCACGCCGACCACGCCGCTCGCGGATGGAGACTCGCCTCCCCGATTTGGTACAGGCGCGACAGGTGCACGTGAAGCCGTACATGGCGAGCGCCTCGCGGCGCAGCTTGCGCGACTCATGCCGGTCCACGTACGAGTGCATAATCTCGCCGCCAGCCGGGATGTCGCACGCTGCGACGATCCGCGCCGAGGCCGGTCGGCTCGTCTGTTGGACCTCAACGACCCCATCAGCCGTTGGGGCATAGGAGAGCTCGGCGTTCGGGCAGCACGAGTGATTCATCATGCAGACGAACCAGAAGAGGCCGGTCGCGTCGAGCGGCTCGACGCTGCGCCGCGGCGAGAAGGAGGCCGCCGCCGGGCTTGGCACCGTCACCGCACACTGGTTCAGCAGCGTCAATCCGACAAGGGCCCCAAAAGAGTGAAGCCCCTCCATGACGCAGCCCGCTTCGATCTGAGCACGTGTGACGCCGGCCTCGGTGGCGGCTCGTTCCTGCGAGAGCAGCGCGGCCAAAAGCAGCGAGCACGAGGCGCTCACATCGCCAAGTGTCTGTGCCGCCGCCTCCGCGCCTGCGGCATCACGGCCGATCACCGTGGCTACAGGCTCCTGCACGAGCTCGAGAGCCGTCGCAGTCTCGGCTGTCGCCAAAGCCTCTATCCCTTGCCGTGTGGCGCTGGTGCCCACGCCCGTGGTACTGCCGCGGTGCAGCCGCGCATCGGCGCAGAGCCGCGCCACTAGCAACCGTGCGGCCAGCTCTAGCTCTGGCAGTTCAGTCCCCTCCGCATGCGAACGCCAAGCTCGGAGGGCGGCTGCCGCTTTGCGGCCTTCGCCTTCACACAACAGCCTGTGGCCTCGGGCTACGTCTGCGTCGGCGCATGCGCGGCTGCAATACAGCGCGCCACAGCCACAGGAAACCACCCCTGTGGGGGACTTGAGAAGCCACGCCGCAGCAGCGTTGAGCGGGGTTCCCGCGGCAACGGAGCAGTGCAAGTCGGCCGGACCGAGAAAGGTCAGGCATCGATCGCATGCCAAGTGCCCGCCGACGCCGCACTTGGCTCGCGCGCCGGGCATGTCGACGGCGACGGCCAACAGCGGCGTCTCGGATAGAATAGTCTCACCCCGGGCAAAGGCTCTGTCTGCAATCAAGCAGCGTCCACGGCCCGGAAGTTCCCGAATGCACACCCCCGGCGGTGGCGGTGGCGGTGACCACGGTTCATGCGAACTTGGCGAGGGTGGCCCAGAAGGGTCTCGGCGCCTCTTCTTCTGCAGCAAAGCCGCGGCCTGAAATTCTGAAGGAGCACGAGACATGCCACGCGCGGGGAAGTGTGTGATGATCTCTGTGTGATCGCGCGCGCGTCACGCGGAAGGAGAAGAAATGTGTCCAAACTTGGCACAAGAAGAGGAGAAACTTCGGCAGACAACGCTCGAGCTCGGCTTGTACCTACACGTGTCCTTCGTGAAGCGGCGCGAAGCGATGTGGAATCCCCTAAGTTTTCTCGACGACGGAGTGCCGATGAGTTCCACGAGCTCCGTCCGCGCCTTCACAAGGGCCTTGAGTGTTCCTTCCGCGATCTCAGTCTCAAAGGTCCATGAGCTCCTCATCGATCACCGAGACACTCGACTACTTGCGTTCACATGGAATCCCATGCGCTTGCACATTGCGATTGAACTTTGACGACCTTGGCACCTCGAAGCTCTCAAGCTTCCTCAGCGAGCACGGAGGTGCTGACAGTTCACGCGGTCATGCAGTGCACATTGCTCATGACGACAACGACACCTTCGATTGTCAGGGCAGCAGCGATGGGAGCGGCGGCAGCGATGACGAGGATGAGCGCGATTCCTCCGTCTTTGCGATCGGTGCGATGGGCTGGCTTTCACGCTGTGAGGAGCGAGCTGCTCAGCTCTTGCGTGCCTCGCCTTCGCGTTCCATTTACCTGCGCTACTCAGAGGCGAATGGCCGCATAGGCCTGATGCTACGTCGCCTCCCACTGCTCATGGTCTCGATGCGCTGTGCATCTGACGGACGAGTGGAGATCGAGAGCGCGCGCCTACGAGGCCGTGGACCTCTATCCTCGAGCTCCGACGAGGTGGTGCAGCCCAAGGCGCACCTGGGGGAGGGCACAGGTGCCGACGTTGTGCGCCGTGTGCCGGCGACGCTCGATGACTGGGCAGCCTCGCTCCTCTGGATGCTCCTCAAGGTGCATCGTGGTTCATTGAAAACCCTGACCCGCCCGAACCTCAACCCCATCCCTTGACCCGAACCCTCCTTCGAATGCTCCGAAAGGTGTATCGTGGCCCGTGGTGCTTTGGGGCGTTCGGTGCCGCCGTTGATGATCCCGACGATTGGGCGAAGGTGCGATGGACTGAGAGTGACGGGCGACGGCTCCGAGTGGCATCCGACGCTGCACGGGCTCTGGCGGGACGTGCAGGCTGCCCGTGCACAGTGCAGCTTGGGCTCGAATTCGTGTTCGGACCGCCTTCGCAAGATCTCTGCCCGGAGGGTCGGAACGCATTTGCGTCGGCCCAGGCGACGGCGGTGACGCCATCAGCGAATGAGCGTCGTGCCGAGCTGGAGAGTCAGAGTGATCTGAGAGCCGTCCTTGTGGCTTCTGCCACGGTCAGTCAGGATGGTTCCACAGCGCCGGGCAGTGTACTGTTGCAGCTCGAATCTGCGGGCTGATTCAATAGTTTGACTTGTGTGTTCACATCGCTCATTCACAAAAGCGTTATGTCGGGCGCCCCTGGCCGTTGGTCGCCCAAAAGTCGCCCGCCCTCCGCCGACGATTGCACGCTAACCAAGGAGCAACTCCTCAACCATGGCAGCCACAGAAGCGATCGGGCCCGGCGCCGCCTTCAAGGATGAGGGCAACGAATTCTTCAAGCAGGGCGAGCACCTCAAGGCTGCTGCGTCGTACACCAAGGCTATCAAGGCCGAGCCCCTCAACCACGTTTATTACAGCAACCGCTCGCAAGCTTTCCTCAAGCTCTCGAAGATCACCAAGGCGGTGGAGGATGCGGACAAGTGCATCCAGCTCGCGCCCGATTTTGTGAAGGGCTACCATCGCAAGGCCGCCGCGCTCGCCGCGCTCAACGATGAGGAGAAGAAGGACGAGGCGTGCACTGTCCTTCTGTGTGCGATCGACCGCGGCCTCGACAGCAACGAGCTCGTCCGGCTGGGGCTGCAGATCAAGGGCAAGGCCTTCGCCGCGCAGGTGGCCGCACGCCGCAAGGGCGAGCCTGAGGAGGAAAAGAAGGAGAATGAGGAGCCCAAAAAGACGGAGCCGGCCGCTAAGAAGGCGGCCCCGGCAAAGGCACCCGCCGCGGAGGCGACCGGAAAGACGCACCTGTACGACCTTGACCCGGAGAGTTTTGCTGGGCTGATGATCAAGGACGTCTTCACCGAGGTGATCGAGAAGAAAGCGGTGCCCACGATCGCGTACTTGCAACCAGGCCGCCCCAAGGCTGGAATGGCGGAGGAGCCCGGCCTGGCGGGCGTTGGCATCGAGAACGCCTTCGACTCGCCGCAGACGCTGACCCAGTGCGCCGACTTCCTGCGCAAACACATCACTGAGAATGACTACCAGTCCGCCATGATCGTCGTGCGCAAGGGGCACATGGCCTTCCCGTTGGTGTGGAAGGACAAAGGTGACAAGTGGCCGTGCGACCCGAAAAAGGACGGCGTCCTCATGCAGCTTGAGGCGCGAGGCGCGCGCGCAATGTTCTTCACCGAGCTCACCAAGGAGAAGGGCAAGTACTCCATCGGCGAGACGCACCAGATCGACGCGGACGAGTTTGCGATGTTGCCGCGGCTCTTCGGCTGAGATAGACGAGAGGTCATGACGGAAGCACAATGTTTGCATGCAACCATGGCGTTCGAGAGTCCAGAGGGTAACTCAATGACATGCATGTCAGTGAGGGAAGCATATTTTGGGCCTGCCGCCGCACGCCAACTGTGCTGGCAGTAGTGTCTCGTGTGCTCGTGCTCTAGAGTGCTCACATGAGAACCACGACGTACGTCCGAACGCGACGGCGGATATAAATTATAATTATTTGCAATTTGGTACACGTGGATCAACGAACGATATCACATGCAAGATCACATGTCACTTGTTATAAGTGGCACTCAGCCACTTGATGTCTGAACGACTTGGCGCAGGGTTGCCCTCTCCTGTATCTCCAAGTGTCTGTACTGAGCCCTGTACACTTCTTTGGCCGGCAGGCTGTCGTGCAGCGTGTCGACCTCCGCGCGCTCCGCGTCCCGCTCGAGCGCGAGGTTAAGACGCGTGAGGCGCGTGAGGAACGCGTCCTCGAATACATGCACGTCCTCGATTTTGATGCGCGAGTGAGAAGCGCGCGAGTCAAGACGATCGACAGGAGATGTCTCCCTCGTGGCCTTTGCTGGAGCGGCCGCCTGAAACGCCTCTGCTGCGTCCTCTGCACCTGTCTTTCCTTCTGGCCTTGGCCCTGTTGGTGGCAGATGGCAGCCTGTATGTTCTAGTGCAAAGTGGCCTGGGCAATTTGTGGCGGTGCAAAAAGGCGGCTTACCTCGTTGGCGACCAAGCCATCCTCCACAGACTTGGCAGGTTTCCGGGTCGGAGGCCATCTCTTCCAATAATTGCTGGTGGTGGTGCGCTATTGTCATGGCGCGAACTCGCCCTGCATTCTTCCTCTGTGCTGCTTTAGGTGACTTCATTCTTGAGGGCCCGAGCATGAAGTTGAGGGCCGAGCGAGGAGTCAAATGCACACAAGCTGCATTTTCCATGCGCAAAAAGCTCCGGCGTAGAGATACCATTTATGGAAGTTTTGTGGAAGGGCAGAGATCGAGGGTACTTGGGCTCTTGTCCTGGAAACTGACAGTCACTGACATGTACAATACAGCCTTTCTCAGCCCATTCACAGACCAATTCACATGAGTTGAAATGCTCGTTGACTTCCGCTTCGTGGCCGCCTGTGGCACGGCGGTGGCCATTGCGCTCATCCTACACCGTCGCCGTCGACGTTTGCGCGCCACATCGTCGCAGCCGCTGCGCCTCGACTCGCGCTATCGGCACTGCAGCCTCTCGCCCGATGATGTGAAGGTGCAGCTTCCAAAAGATGTCTCCATTGCTGACCTTGAGCTGCATCCCCCGTACGACGTGGCGAGGGCGAGGCGCATCTACGACAAATATGGCTGCATTATTGCCCGTGGGCTGTCTCGGGCCTATGTGGACGAGATCCGCGAGCACGCTGACGGTGCGTTTGAGCAGGCAGTGAGACTCATGGAGGCCGGTGCCTTGACCGAGGTGATCAATGACGGCTGCTTCGTTGGCTGGGTGACGCCGGATCAGACGTTGTTCATCCCGGCGCCTAAGGGGCACTGCCGGGACAAGCAGGTCATGGTCCTCGGGCTCGACTACTACATCTCGGCCGCCATGTTCCGTGCCGCGACGGACGCGACCACGCTCGACCTTGTCGAGGCCCTCACCGACTCACCCCCCGGCGTCGAGCTCTTTGGCAAGGGGCAGTGCTTCTACAAGGAGGGCGTCTCGACGGCGGCCGACGCGGGCGGGCTGCAGCAGAAGCATCTGCATCCGTCCGTCACGATGGCTGCGGTCAGCACCACCGAGAGCGCAGGGAAGCCAGGAGGCAACCCGAAGTACATGCATCAAGACTCGGCGTACTTCATGTTCGCGCGAGGCGGGTGCGTCGCCACACTCAACTACACGACGGCGACGAATCTGAGCCGCGACAACGGGCCGCTCTACGTGATCCCTGGCTCACACCGCTTTGGGCACCTCCAGCACGTGGATACGCCATCGCACTTGGGCCTGCCTCCCGAATGGACCTTTGGAGACGGATTGTGCATCGAGGGCGAGGCGGGTGACAGTATCATCTTCCACGTGCACACGATCCACGGCTCGCCGCCAAACAGGTCCGACCAGCCGCGCGCCACCTTCATCAATCGCTACTTGCCCACGGATGACTACCAGGCCTTCTTTGCCACCGATGTTCGAATGCGAGCGCGAGCGCGTGCGGAGTTCGAAAAGGGCGTTGCTGAGGGGCGGCTGCCCGTCACAACGCGTGGCTTCGTTGTGCGCGGCCGGCGCGTGTGGACCGACCAGAGCGCGCCGTGGAAGCTGGAGGCGCGGGTGAATCACTGAGCAGGCACCGCCCAAAACCGCCCAAACCCGAGCGTCTGGGGCGAAAGGTGGAGACAACGGGACCACTGACGATCCCACATCGTAGCTCAAGGGCATGCCCGCAATGCGTCGTGTCAGCGGGCGTTGAGGTCTGCAGAGCGTGACTATACGGGCGGAATGACTCAAGTCACCATGTGTTACCCTTGGGGGGAGAGTGAGTTTAAGTTTCTTTCTTAGCCGGCGAAGAGTGGAACGCGCCCGGCAGCATGAGCATCAGAAATCCAACAGCTCGAGCGCCTGCTCTGCCTCCCCTCCGTCGAACTCATCTGCAAGCACCACCTCGTCGCGGGTCGATCCCATGCGGCTGCTAACAGAAGCCACCGAGCCGTCTGAAGCAGCAGCAGCTGCTGCTGCAGGCCCGCAGCCACCAAGCTCGCCATCGTCGCTATCGGAGCCCGCCTCGAGCAAGTCCACCACCACTCGGGTGTTCGCGCCGCCGTCCGCTGGCGCTGCTGCGGCGCCCTCTTCTGTGCCGCTGCTAGCCGCGCCGCCGCTCTCATCTGCATTGGAATTTGAGCTGAGGTACATGTTCCTCAGCATGGGGTTGACGCGCACACCCACGTCCATCTTGGCAGCTAGCTCCGAATGCATGCGTGTGCCCATGAGCTCGATCCTCGTGAGCTTTTCACGCCGGGCCGCCATCAGAAGCTGCAGCTCGTCCGCGCGCGCGCCTTGGGCTGCATCGAACGCATCGGCTGCGCTGCCCGCGCTGTCGGCAGCGACCACACCAACGCCATCTCCTGCGCCGGCTAGCGCGGCGTCGACCTCAGCGTCCGATGACTCAACCAAGACGCCCTCCACGCCGTGTCCGGTGACGAATTCGGCGGGTAGGCTCGCCGCCACGTCGAGGACCACTGCCCACGCGGGCACTGACTGCAGCACATCCGCGTGGCCGAAGACGAGCAGGTGGTGGCGCGCACGTGTGAGGGTCACGTTGAGCCGGCGGGGGTCGCCGATGAAGCGAAGCGCCTCACGCGCAGTATCGGGCGCGCCACAAGTGGCGGTGAGGCACGTCGAGACCAGAATCACATCCCGCTCGGCGCCTTGGAAAGCATCGACCGTTGAGACGGTCACCGCGCCCGCGAGGCCGCGCTCCTCTAGGTGCGTGCGGATGGCTACCGCCTGGGCACGGTACATGCACACGACGCCCAGGCGCTCGGGTTCGAGTCCACTTCCCACCAGGCTGCCAAGGACACGCGCCACACGGCTTGCCTCGGCGGCATTGGAGATGGAGCCGCCGCGCTGCGCTTGCTCGACGCCGTTGGCCACGTGTTGGAAGCTGACAGTGGGCAGGCCAGGGAGGAGCGGCGCACGCGCGGCCGCGGCAGCCGTAGCGCTTCCCAGTCCGTCGACGAGCCGGCCGCCGTAAAAGAGGTGCGAGGCGAGCGCCGAGATGGTTGGGTGGCAGCGGTACTGGGCGCGCAGCATCACCGGTTCGAGTCCACAGCGCGCGAGGCGTTCAAAGAGGGTGAGGCTCAGGCCGGCGCCGCCTGCGGCCGGGCCGGGCGCGGCGGCAGGCGCTCCGCCGGCGCGGCTCGTCGAAGAGTGTGCGGCGAACGCGGCCGCGGCATTGGCGGCGTAAGCGGCGGCGAAGCCGGGGGGAGGCGTGGCAAGCGTCGGCGGCAGCTGCATCGGGTCGCCGACTGCGATGAGGCGCTCGCAGCCGAGCCGGTAAAGCGGGAGGAGGGAGGCGGGCTCGGTGAGCTGGCTGCACTCATCCAGCAGCACAAAGTCAAACTTGAGCCCCTGCATGCACGCCAGTCCAGTGGCGGCGCACGTGGCGCCCACGACGGTGAACTGGTGCAGTGCCCTTGCGCGCGCGGCCATGCGCCCGCTGTCGATGAGCGCGATGGCCTGCTTCAGTGCGTGCTGCTCGGCCACAGGCGCCGTGCTGAGCTCGCGCGTGAGCTCGCGCTTGGTCGATTGCTCTTCGGTGGCGCTCAGCTTCCCATGCGTTGAGTGAGGCAGCACGGCGGCGGCGATGCGCCGCACCGAGCCCACACGCACCACGTCCGGCTCTGCCTCGCCATCTGCCTCTGCCTGGCGCAGGAGCCCTTCGACCACGTTGTCCACCGCCACGTTGGTGAGCGCGGCGAGCAGCACCTTGCACGGCCGCCCGTGCCGGCTCGCGCCACGCAGCGCGCGCTGCAAGAACCAGAGCATCGCCACGAGCAGATGCGACTTGCCCGCGCCAAAGACACCGTGCACGAGGATCACCGGAGGCGCCGGCCTGGCGCCGCCACCGCCGCCGCCGTCGCCACCGCCGCCACCGCCGCCACCGCCGCCGCCGCCGCCGCCACCGCCGCTGCCGCCACCGCCGCCGCCGCCGCCAAGGTCGGCACGCAGCCAGTCGGCGAGCCGGAGGAGTACCTGATGAGGCAAGTCATTCAAGGTCATTAGAGGCCGTCCGAGGCCATCCGAGGTCATTAGAGGTCATCAGAGGTCATCAGAGGTCATCAGAGGTCATCAGAGGTCATTAGAGGTCATCAGAGGTCATCAGAGGTCATCGGAGGTCATCAGAGGTCATCAGAGGTCAATAGAGGTCATTAGAGGTCATCCGAGGTCATTCGAGGTCATTAGAGGTCATTAGAGGTCATCAGAGGTCATCAGAGGTCATCAGAGGTCATTAGAGGTCATCGGAGGAGTACCGTGCGCTGCTCCGCATTGAGTCGGAAGCGCTCGAGCGTCATCCCGAGCAGCGCCTCGACGTTGGGTGGCGCCGCGCCTCCCTTGTACATGAGCCCGAGGCGAACAGGAGGCGGCGGCGCGCTCGCGGGCGCAAGGAGCGTCGGCAGCAGCGGCGGCTCGGCCGGTGCGTGGCCGCACGCGAGCTTCAACGAGCTCAGCATCTCGAGCTGCTCGAGGAGGTCAGCCGCGTTGGGCCCATGCAGCGCCAGCACGTGCAGGCCGGTGCGCACCGGAAACGGGCCGGGCTGTACGACCCTCACCTCGAGCGTGCCTATCTGGTCGGCCTGGCTCGGGCCGTGCCAGAGGGCGCGCACGAAGAGAGGGGCCGTGAGCTCCTCGGCACGGAGCGCAAGCAACCAAAGATCGTCGATGCCAAAGGCGCTGCCCGGCTCGCGCCCGCCGACGAAGTTGAGCTTGAGGAAAAGCTTGCGCTCGCCACCCTCACAGGCCTCGCCACGTCGGCTGGCGCGGCGGGCCGCCTCCGCCATGTCAGCTGGCGCCGTGAACTCGTCTTCGTCCGCACCCGCCTCCTCGTCCTCTTCCACCTCGTCGTCGTTGTCGTCGTCGTCGTCGAGAGCGAAGCGCTTCGTCGAGCGCTGCGCCCCTCGACCGCCGCCCCGCTTGCTCTGCCGGCCGCGGCCGCCGCCGCCGCGGCCGGTGTGTGGCTCGTGCCGCCAGCCCTCCTCTGTTTTGGCGCGCGCCTGCATGAGTTCTGCCTGGTACAAACCAACCCCAGCCGCCCGCTGCACCACAGGAGACGCGTGCCTCCCCTCGTAATACCGGCGCGCGAGCTCAGCGAGTTGTAGGTTGAGCTGCTCCTGGACTGCCATCCGCATCGCCGCCTGATAGGCATCGAGCGAGCCGTACGCGAAGGCGAGTGCCGCGCGTGGCGCCGTCGCGGGCGGGCCAGTGCGCAGCTCTTCCGGTGTGGGGAAAAGCAGAGGGCCACGCGAGACGCCGACGCCGCTGAAGCCGCTGGCGGCGCGCGATGAGGCGGGCCCGCGAGCCGCTGCGCTCAACGCAGAGGCAGCTGGCGCGGTGCAGCTGCTGCTGCCGCGGCTGCTGGCAGCTGCCGAGAGCGCGGTCCACGCGGCCATGGCACCACCGCGTCGGACGTCCATGCAGCCTCCACGCGGCCCGGTGGCAAATTGCGAGGAGCCCTCAGCTCTGGCATGCAGCGGCGGAGGAGGCGCCGGGCCGCGTGGAGGCACATGGGTGCTCGAGACGACGCGATGGGGCACATGGGTGCTCGAGACGACGCGATGGGGCACAGTGCTCGAGAGCATCTCCGACGAGCCGCTCGAGACGACGCGAGGGGGCACGAAGCCCCCTCCACCTGATGAGGGAGGCAATCAGGGCGTCATCCGGGCGTCATTAGGGCGTCAGTAGGGCGTCATTAGCCGCGGCTCCTCCACCTCGGGAGAGGCCCAAGCCGCCGAGACGACGAGGGGCGGTGGATGACGTGGCCGAGGTGGATGACGTGGCCGAGGTGGATGACGTGGCCGAGGTGGCTGACGTGGCCGAGGTGGCTGACGTGGCCGAAGGTGCAGCTGCGAGCAACGGCCTTGCGAGGGGATCGGACGCCGGGGCAGCGGCTGACAGCATGGCGTGCAGTGGTGCAGCTTCGCCGCATGCAGCTCTGCACGAGGCGCTGGCGCTCATCACGGCGTTCGTGCGGCCCGAGGCCGCCCCCACGCATGCAACGCTGCCACAGGCCGCTCCGCCACTGTCCGGTGCCGGTCCGAGTACCGGTGCGTCTTCACACAATCCGCAACCAGTCATGCCGCCGGCCGCAACGCTGGTCGCGCCGCCGGTCGCGCCGCCGGTCGCTGCGGGGTTCCTCTGAAGCAGAGCAAGTATCTCCGCGGGCGAGCGCAGCTTCGGGATTGGCGGCGCCGGCACCGGCAGCTGCGGCGGTGCAGAGGGCGCGAATGGCAGAGCCGGCGGGCCCGCGTGGTTCGAGCTTTGCCCAACGCCTCGGGGGGGCGGCGGCAGCGCGGCACTCTCTTGCCAATCTCGCGGCCGCGGCTCGCGGCACTGCTCCTGATCGGCCTCATGAGCTCGGCCGCCCCCGAAGATGTCAAGGGACGGGTGCGTACGCCCGCCTTCTGGAGGAGCGGCGCAGTTGCCGTACCCGGAAGGCCACTGCGGGCGCGGCGCGGCCGCGTGGCTGCTCGGTGGCTCTGCCCAGCGCTGCTTAGGCTGCTGCGGCGGATCCTGTGCCTTGGGTGCCACAAACCGCGGGCGCGCTGCTGCTGTAATCGGAGCCGCCTGATCAGAGGCGCGCACCGAAAGTTGAGGTGCATGCTCCGCTCCGACGTCGACTGTGTGACTGCTGAGCGTGAGCTCCAGCCCCTCGACAACGTGCTCAGCAGTTGTCAAAGACTCGTCGATCGGTCTGCCGTCCTCGGCGAGCAAGGTGAGCTTGACTCGGGACCCGAGCGGCTCGACGACCATCGTGCCGTCGAACTTACGCTTCTTGGAGACTAACTTGTGGTACACGACTGAGTAGCGCCGCGAGTTCATGCGGGCGGGCGGCACACCGATGCGTCGGTAAAAGAGGGGCCGCTTCGCCGGGAAAAGCGCCGTGTCGAGCCATAAAAGTTTCGATGCGAAAGCGTGCCAGGCTCGGCATGGGCAATACTCTCCTCACGTGAACGACTCTATTCAGGAATACTGGTGGAGCTCGCTCCGCCAAGCCCCACTTTCACTCGTCCTCGGCCACCTTGAGGTCCTCCAAGGCCGCCTTCAGCGTCACCTTCGAAAAGACGAGGAGCCCGGCCGCATCGGTGCTGTCAGGGGGAATGCGCAGCAGGAGCAGTTGAGGGGACGCGTGCGCCACACGCGCCTCGTGGACGCCGGCGCTTCTCGGAGGGTCCACCTCTCGGCCGCGGGCATCGATCATGTACGAGGCCTTCCAGCGCATTTGCATCCTCGGCTTGCCATCCGCCCGGCTGCCGATGCCGCCGCTGTCTGGAGCAACTAGGCTCCAGCGGCCGCCCAGCGTCTGCTTCGAGTTCCCGAACGGGCCGACCCGGCGCTTAACCTCGATCGACGAGAATTCGCCGGACTCCTTTATGCAGTGCACCACGCCCTCGACAACCTCAAACGGCCCTGCCGGCCCGGTGAGGAAAGGCGCGATCGCCGCTTCGTTCGACGCGTACTCCACCTTCCAACTGCCAGCTAGCGCACGCTTCTGCTTTCCTGCCGTCGACGGCAGCTCTGATTCCTCCTCGAGCATCTTCACAAGTGATGCGATCACAGTGAGCGAGCGCTCTGTCTTTGCTACCTCGGCAAGAAGTTTATCCGCCGTTTTGATGCTCTCTGTCGCTGCAGCCGTCATACTGACGCCTGCAGGCGAGACGCGCGTGCTTGCAGCGGCGGCCAGCAGTGGAACCCAGGCCGGGTGCGTCGGTCCATGTGGTATCGCGCGCATTCGTTGTGGCCGACCTGGTCCCTGGAGAGGCGTCGCGAACGATTCCAGGAAATTTCTCTCGCGCGTCCTTGCGGCTAGGTGTCCGGAGAATTCGCGTGAGAAGCGACCGTGAGACTGCTTCTCTTTGTTGTCTCCAAACTTAGCGACTTTTTTTCGAAGCCTCATCACCCGTCAGCTTCATTTGCGCAACGTCCGGATGGCGTCGCTCCAAGCCGTGCGGACGCTGCGTGCGGATCCATCGCGCACATCGTGCGGACCCATCGCGACGGAGGCGACGTCCTCTCCCGCGGGACCGCCGGCAGAGTCCAGCACGGACCTGACGGCAAAGATGAGCAAGCTCAAGTCGCTGGCCGATGCAGACAAGGCGCTCATCAGCACGCTGCAGGCCAAGATCGAGGACCATAAGAAGGAGCTCGAACATCGCGCGGTGACCATTGCGGCCATCCAGCGCAACTTTGAAAACCTTTCCAGCGTGGCGCACGCTGACAGGCAGGAGCTGTCGGCGCTTCGTGAGGCCGAGGTGCGACGCCGCGACGAGAGTTTGGCGGCCGCGGAGGAGCTCGAGCGGCTGCGTGCGGAGGTCTTCGAGCTCCGCAAGGTGCGCGAGGTCGTGGCGAGCACTCAGGATGAGCTCGCCGCGGCGGCCAAGCGTGCGGCAGGGGAGCGCGGCAGGCTGGACAGTCAGCTTGCAGCCTCGGAGCAGCGTTACGCGGCGCTCGAGAAACGGTTCGCGGCCGAGACGGCGCGCGCGGATGAGGCCGCGCGACGCGCGGCGGAGGCGGACGCGGCCGTGAAACGAGCTGATGAGGCGCGGCTCGCGGCAGCCAGGGAGGCCGAGGCGAACGCCGCGGGCGCCGAGGATCACGCGGCGGCGGCGCGGCGCGCGGCTGAGGCGGAGGTGGCGCTGCAGCAGGCGCTGCGCCGAGCGCAGCAGGAGGCCGAGGGCGAGCGTCAGCGCGCCGAGGCGGCGACGCAGGCCGCGGGCTCACGCCTCAAGGGTGAGGAGGCCGCCCGGGCGGCCCTGGAAGAGGCGAAGGCGGCGGCCGCGAGCTACCGAGCCGAGGGCGATGCGATGCGAGAGCGAGCGGCGGCAGCGGAGGCGCGGGTCCGAGGGGCGGAGGAGGCAGCCAAGGCGGCGCAGGAGGAGGCGCGGCGTGCGGGCACGCTGGCGAGCCGCGAGATCGCCGAGCTCCACGAGAAGCTGCGAGCAGCCCGCCAGTCCGGATCCGATGCAGCGTCCGAAGCAGTGCAGCGGGCGGAAGCGCTGCTGAGAGAGTCGCAAGCGCGCGAGGCGGCGCAGAAGAAGCGAGCTGACGAGCTCACCGAGCACATGCTGAAGCTGAGCGAACGGCTCGAGGCGAGTGATGCGACCATCAAGCAGCTCAAGCTCCTGAAGGCAGAGCTCGAGGCCACCGCGCAGGCGCGCGAGGCGGACATTGAGTCCGTGCGCGCGCAGATGGTGGCGCACGCCGAGGCGGCCGGTAAGCGCGACGGAGAGAGGATCGCCGCCATCTCGCGTCTCGAGGCGGCGCTCGGCACGGCGAACGCCGAGGTGCACGCGGCGAGGGAGCAGCTCGGTAGGGGCGTCGAAGAGGCACAGCGGCGCATGCGCGAGGCTGGAGAGGCGCTCGAGACGGCGCGCGCGCGAGAGGCGGCTGCTGCCGCAGAGGAGCTTCGAGCAGCGCGCGAGAGAGAGGCGGCGGCGCGCGCGGCGGGCGAGAGCCTCGCGGGCGAGGCGGCGGAGGCGGCGCGCGCCGAGGCGGCGCGCCTCCTGCGCGAGGCCGAGGAGACGGCGCAACAGCAGGCGCGGGCGATGCAGTCGCAGCTTCAGCGGACGGTGGCGGAGGTCGAACGAATGAAGCTGCAGCTCGACGAGGCGGATCGGCTCAAGGCGGAGGCGCAGCAGGCGACGCTGCGCGCGGCCGAGGCGGAGCGCTCAGCAGCCATCCGCGCGGCCGTGGACGAGGAACGTGCTCGATCCGAGGCGGACAAAGGGCAGCTGCTCACCGACCTCGACGCGCGGCTCAAGGCAGTCAGCGCCCGGGAGGCCGCGCTCGGGACGTCGCTCAAAAAGGTGCTTGCGGCCGAGGAGGCGATGGAGGCGTGCCTCACGTGCATGTCATGCCTCGAGCTGCTCAAGGATCCGATGACCTGCACGCCGTGCGGTCACACCTATTGCTCCGCATGCCTCAAGACAACCAACTCCGAATGCCCAGAGTGCGGCGGCGGCGGCCTGCCGATCAAGCTCGAGATGCTCGGTACGCTGACCTCCAAGTTCGAGTTCCAAAAGCAGACGCTCAACTCGCTGCATGAGTCGGCGACGACCAATGCCGCCGTCGCCAAGTTCGCCGCGCTTGCCAAGGGCAGGTGAGCCCTGACACGCGAAAGCCCAGACAAGGCACGCGCCGCGACAGTGACGGGGGGAGTGAGTTGTGTCTGTTATTGTATCTGAACCAGCTAACCTACAATGACGGGGGAGTTACAGTTCAGTAACACGGTTCTCTCTGGCTCTGACCTTCTCAGTTCTCTGTAGAACCACGCCTGCGGCGGCCCGCCGGGGCGGCGCGCCACGGCCCACGCGACGCACCGGAGCGACGCCGTCCACGAGCCGCCGGCGAACCGTACCGAAAGAACCGAAATCGCGAATGACCGGGGACGAACCGTGGCGGCGGGGGTGATCAGGGGGGGTCTTGTCGTGTCCCGTCACACTCAGTCAGGCGAGTGTGGAGTGAGGACAGAGACGCGCTCCGCCGGCGGTGTCTTGTCTCCGCGCGTCCGCGGTCTACGTCAACGGTCAACCCGCGGTCGGTCCGAGAGGCGCATGGAGAGGCGAGAGCGAATCAGCGAAAGCCGGAAGCGAAACGGCAGTGCCATGCCTGCCGGCGTGCGGGGAGTACTCCGGGGCTCTCCCGTCCATGCTCCAACCTCCATGGATCCGCGCGGGGCCAAACTGCTAACTGGTAACTGGTGCGCTTGGGAAACCTGACCTCGCGCTGCCTCGGGGCACCTGACCGTCTTACTTCGCCGGCGCGCCGCGAGACCCGACGACTTTGTCTTTGACCGATTCTGCATTCACCGATTCAGATCGTCCTAGATGTGCTCTATGTGCAATGTCTAGAACTCTAGATGTGGCTCTAAGATTCCGTTCATTTAGAATTGTCATCTCGCGGGTATAACCGCACCGACGCCGAGACCGCGGGTCCGGCGCGCGCGCGCGGCGCGGCGCGTCGCTCGCCGGGCGTGCGGTGGGAACGCGCCCGGTACGCTGCCCGACGGAAACGGAATCATCAGATCAATGTTCCGGAAAAGAATCTTTACCCCGAAAATAAAAGTACCGCGTCGGTAAAAATGCAGACCTACCATTCGTTGCGAGAGAGCTTGCTGCCCCTTCCGGACAAGAAGGAGTCGGTGCGATATTGGTTGATCCTCGGGGGATTCGTGACCGCAGCTGCCGTGGCTGTATTTGTTATCACGGCTAGATCCGGCTCGCATGCTGATGCTTCGGTCTTGAACTCGGCACTGATTGCTGTGGCACCTCACTTTGAATATGCTGAAGCGAATTGCGACGAGACCAAGTGCGAGGCTAGCGAGATTGTGCAGCTCGACACGTGGTCATGGGCACCCACTTGCATCACTGGACGCGCTCAGTCGCCGATTGATATCGTCACCAAGGAAGTTGCGACCGCAGGGCTTCTTGATGACGCAATCTCGCTGTCCATTGGCAGCGCGACCCTCGTGCCGTCGAATACTGGCCACGGATTTCAACTCACCAGCACGGGCGGCACTCCTTCTGCGATGTTCCGTGGTGAGAAGTTCAACTTTAAGCAGACGCATTGGCACACTCCTTCTGAGAATACAGTCGATGGCGAGCACGCGGCGATGGAAGGCCACTTTGTCTTCCAACTTGATGACCCTCTGTGGGTCAACACCACACTCAATCTCGCAGTAATTGCCGTCTTTTTCGAGCTTGGAGACTGCAATCAGCACCTCAGCGCGGTCTGGGACACTTTCCCGGTCGACCGTTTGGGTACAGGCTCTGGCACGTTCTCCGGAGAGATCCTCGCCTCGCTGCTGGCATCCGTTCTCGGAGGCGGGTACTATCTGTTTACCGGCTCGCTCACTACCCCACCGTGCACCGAGGGTGTCGCCTGGAATGTGATGAAGAAGAGGACGACCGTGTGCCAAGATCAGGTAGATCGTCTCAAGCACGCTCTCAGCGCGACCGCAAACGGTGTCGACATCAGCAATCGCGTGGTGCAGCCTCTCCATCAAAGGGTGGTCACGCAGACCTCTCGTTAGCCGGGTCCGACATTCCTCACAGCTTGATCTCGCGCCCTTACGGCCCGTGTGTGCTGACGTGTCAGGTGGTGTGAACAAGCTCGCGCGAGATATCTGAAGAGATATCACATGAACACGCGAGCAACGAGCACTGCGGGCGCGCACTGATGTCCGGGCCCGCGCGCCCGCCGCGGCCCATAGTGCGGCATATGATTTAATGCGTGAAGCCCCCGGCGCAGGAGCGCGGTCGCAGCGCGGCGGGCGCGACGAACCGCAGGTCGACGTGCGCTCGCGCGGCCAATTGGAATTGCCCCAGCGGCCGGTGTGGGGTCTCTTGGTGGACCACGTACACCGACGAAACGGTAAGATTGCGCATTACCTTACATTTAATATGTTTCGCGCGACCGCGTGCCGCCCCCCAACCTCGAACGCTGCAGCACAGCCTCACGCCCACCCCGTCACACGCTCACACCCCTGACCACTGACCACCATGTGCACTCCTCCGCCCAACACGATTGCTGCGATTGAGCTGCGATGCTCGAGGGCAAGGCCGCTTACATAGCGCTCAGCGTGGCCATCTCATCGGCTGTGAGCGCAAACGAGGAGAGCGCGAGGTCCTCGGCGATGTACACGGGATCCTCGCCCGGGCTCGTCGTGATCTGAATGCCTTGTTGGTAGATCCACCGGAGCGCAACCTGTGCGGTGGACACATTGTGATCATGGGCAATCTTCGTGAGCGTGGGGTCGGAGAGGTCGACGTGCCTCAACGGCGAGTACGCCTCGTACGTGGCACCAGCGGCCCTGGTCTTGTTGATCATCGCATCGTCGTGAGAGCCAACTGACATTTGGCACTGGTTGAGGGATGGAGTAACGCCACCCAATGCCATGACCGCGTCGAGATCCGCAGCCAAAAAGTTGGAGACGCCGATAGACCTGGCGAGGCCTGCATCGTGTGCAGCCTGCAGGGCCTTCCACGCATTTCGCGTGCCGTCAAGATCCTTGCACGGGAAGTGTATCAACATCAGGTCCACATACGAGGTTTGAAGCTCGCGGAGATCTTCTTCGATGTTGGCATACACGTCACCTTCACATGGCACCTTGGTGGTAATGAAGAGCTTTTTGCGTTCCACGCCCGAGGCTGCAATCGCGACGGCTATTTCGGGCTGGTTATGATAGCTGTCAGCTGTGTCTATGCCCATGCCGCCGGCCAGGATCCATGCGAGCGTGGCAGCAGTTGCATTTTTAGCTTGGTCATCCGGATGGCCGCAGGATACCCTCGGCATATATACGCCCGGCGCGATCTCCAGTCGGTCATCTGGTGGAGCGACCGCCGCAAACACGAATGCAGCAGCAAAATGAGCCATGAGGGCCTCTGAGCGGGAGGGAGGACGAGCCGTGAACGAACGGCGCCTGTGTGAACGGTACATTTACACCGCACACCGGTCTCGTACAAATCAGTACCGTAATCACGTAAATGCTTAATGATACAAGGGAATATGTACACTCGTGCGCTCCTCGCCCCCCCCCCACAGCCACACGCGCTTAATTGAAATGCTAAGACGGGGTCGCCCTAGGGTCGTCCGTCGACTAACCACAAACCATAGGGCCTCGCGTGACCCACTCCTGCGCGCCGCGCCGCCCCATGTGTCCGGTTACTCACATGGGGTCGGCGGGCATCTGCTCCCACTCGGGGTCAGCATTGGCGTCGTGCGCCCGGAAGCTGGGGAGCAACGAAGCGAAGAAGGCGCTCACGATTGAGGCGCCGTCGCGGTACAAGGCGACCCAGCGCGTCTCCTCCTCCTCGGCGACGGTTTCGACCGCTGGCCGCGTCACCCCATCGGCGTCCTCGGCGGCGGCGGCGGCGTCGGTGCCGCCCTCGGGCGCGGCGTCTGCCTCGGCGGCTGCCGCTCGCTGCGCTGGCGGGTTGTGAGCGGCTCGAACGGCAGGACCGTGCGGCTCCGCGAAGCGGTTGAGGAAGGAGAGCCATCCCATCTGTGCGAGGAAGATGATAGCGGCGGCGAGAGAGAGCAATATGGAGCGCTGCATGTTGCCGTCCTGCCCGAGCAGGTACACAAAGAAGGCGAGCTTCAGCACGAGGCGCAGCGCGTCGGTGCGCCCCTCTTCGTCCTCGCCGTCAAAGGCCACACCCCCTAGACCGCCACCAGCACCGATCGCAACGGCACCGGCCGCGCCGCCAGCCATGTTGTTGTTGTTGTGGACTGCCGCGGCAGCGGCGGCCGCTGCACCACGGCCTTCGCCCTCGGCGGCGCCCGCCGGCTGCTGCTCGGCCGCAGCTTGCGCGGCCGCTTCGCGTCCCACACCTGCGCCCGCGCCCCTTGCAGCATCGGCGGCCACGGTGACAGCGAGGCCCGGAGGAGGCCACGTGGCAGCATGGGCGCCGTCGTGGGCATAGGCGCCGTCGTGGGCATGGGCGCCGTGACGGGCGTGCCACGTGGCAGCGAGGGCTGCTGCCTCCTCTGGGCGCAACGTGCCCCCGCTGCTCGTGTACGCACCGCCCGGCGCCACGGGCAGCGGCGTGGCGAAGAGGGCCGGCGCCGGCAGGGCAAAGACATACGGCTGGCCTCCCATCTCGGCCACATGCCATTGATACCCGAGCGGCGCGGGAGGCGCGGACGCGCCGAGTGGCGCGACATGCACTTGCTGGTGGGCCGCGGCTGTCGCCGCGCCGTACCCCGCATAGTAGCCGTACCCCGCGGACGGCCCGTACCCCGCGTATGCACCGTACCCCGCGTAGTGGCCGTAGTAGTCCAGCGCTGGGAGTGGGGCCGACCATTGTGGGAAGAGAGTTGCGGCGGCTCCGACGTCGCCATATGGCGCGGGCGTCATGGCGGGCGTCGGGGCGGATGGCGTGGCGGGCGGCCGAAGATGTGGGGCAGCGGACGAAGAGGCGCCCTCCCAGTACTGGGGAGGGAGGCCATACAAGCTGCCGCTCGCCGCGGCCGCGCTTGCGGCGGCGGCGGTGCTGCCACCGGAGGCCGGTGTCGCCGGCAGGGCACCCGGGCGGCTGCTGGCGGGCGCACTTGCCGCGGCCGCACCAGCTGAGATCGCCGCCCGTGAGGAGGCGGCGGCGGAGGCGGCGGTGGCGGCGGCGGTGGCGGAGGCGGCGGAGGAGGCAGACGAGGAGGAGGCTGATGACAGGGTGGCGGACGACGAGGTGGAGGGCGAGGTGGCTGCACGGGCAGGCTCCTTGGTTGGGGAGTTGATGGGGAGCATGAGGTGAAATGTCTGCGGCTGCGTGGTATCATGCTGCGGAGGAGACGGGGGCAACGTATCAGTACGGCTGAAAAGTCAGGCACACATGAATATGCAGGAGCCTGCGCTTTCAGACACTTAGATTTCAGCAGCGCGCGGCTCCTTAGCAGGCGGTGGCAGCAGATGGCGCGCGCTCTCTCACCTGCTTGAGGACGTCGACGGTGCGTGAGCTGTCCGTGAGCAGCTTTCCGGCAAATATTAGGCGCTGGTCCTTTGGGTGCGGATGCTCTGGATGGTGCTGCGACAGCCGCTCCTTAATGTCGCGGACGGTGCCTTCGAGCGAAATGTTGAAGCGCAGCGGCGCGTCTTCGTGATGAGGACTCTTGATCACCAGCGTCACTTCGTTGGCGTTCATCGGTACGACCGCAGCAGAGAGGACGGTCAGGCAGAAAAAGCTGCTGAGCTGGCAGACCCGACCTGGTCCCGACCGCAAAAAAACTTCACAGTTCAACTCTTCAGTTCGCGGGTCGAAGTTGCGCCGGATCTGATTCAGAGTTCAAGTTCAAGTTCAAGTTCACAGTGTGTACCGAGAATGAGTACTGAGATCAAGTAATAAACGCTGCCGTCGTTGTCTTGCCGCTGTGCCTCTACTATAGTGTGCCCGTGCGTGCTGGGACCTGGGAGCTGGGTGGCTCTCTATTTACTTACTTTTTACGAACCCCTCGCGGCATGCGCGCACCGGACGCGCACCGCCGCGCGGTCGAGCAGCTTGCCCCGCCGTCTGACTCGCGGCGTCGCGGTTTCGTCGTGTCACGACACGTGTCCTCGTGTCGGCGATGTTACGAACATGATGGATTATATTGATTATTCGGTGCGCAATTTTCGGCGGTTTGGCTTTGGGGTTTTAGACGTTAGTGCGATAACATTAATTATTATATGAATTTTATCTTGAAATCTTCTGAGCTTCGACCGAAGGTTTGAAGAAAACTATCGACTAACGATCGGCGACCGTAGCTCCTTGCTATACAAAATCATCCTTAAGCCCCTTGCTATGAAGCAACGGTCGCATCGTACTTGTCGCGCATCTCGTCCGGGATCAGCTCGCGGACACTCACTTTTCGGAAGGGCAGCTCTGGGCGTACGAGCTCCGCCAGCATCTGCACGGCACTGAGCGCGGGGCGCCCAAAAGTGGCCTTGAACTGCCCGTGCGCATCGACCACATCCGCTGGCGGCCCGCGAGCGGTCGAGATCCAGTGGCTAGCATCGAGCTCCTGAATATAGAAGCGCCACTGGGGAAGCGGCATCCCGTCGACGGTTACCGCCGCGAACTGGACCTTCTGGCCCTCCGAGCCCTCGCCGAGCTCGCCGAGCTGGAAGTCGCACCGGTGGAACTCGAAGCCGAGCCCGTCGCCACGCGCCTTGGTGTACGCTTCCTTGAGCGACCAGAAGCGACGGAAGAGGTCCTCCATCTTCTTGAGGTCGGGCCGAGCGGCCTCGATGAGGTCCATCTCGGCCTTCGTGAGCTGGCTCGTCATCGTGCGCAGCGTCTCGTTAATGTCGCGCCTCTTACCGCCGCGCGCGACCTCGGGTGCCGCCACGTCGATGCCACAAACGGCCAAGGGCTCCGTCCCCAGCGCCACAAACATGCCCTCGTGAGACACATTAAAGTTGAAATTGGGCGCGCTGTCCATCGAGGCGGCCGCCGGCTTGTTGGCCATGTACGGCTTGCCGCCCTTCGTGCGCTCAATCTTCACGTCCGCGTACGCGCAGCCGGTCGCCTCGTGACACACGCGCCGCTGCAGAAGCCGACTGACGAGCGCGCGCTTCCTGTCGGCCACCTGGACGAAGCGCATGACCTTGGAGGACTCCGCCTCGGGCACCGCGCTCAGAAGCAGCTGCCATTCCGCGTCGCCAGGCTCCCACGTCGAGATGTCGACGATCCAGCGGAAGACGCCAGGAGGTGGTGGTGGCCGCGGCAGAAGCGGTGGCGGCGTCGGCGTTGGTGACAGCTCGGCCCGAGCCGAGGAGGGCGCGGTCACAAGGCCGTTGGCCCTGCCGTTGCTCGGTGATGCTGACGCGAGTGGCCGCGCCTGACCGCCGCTCTCAAAGAAGGCCTCTGTCTCCTCACGCGACCAGCCAGAAGCATCAGCAGGGACCTCCATGTCATCAGCAAGATAGAGCTCCTGCAGCTCCTTGATGACGTCGGCGGACGGCATGCGGTAGCTTTGACGCTCGGTAGAGCAGTGGGCAGTGGTGCTGAGAATCTTGCTGACCTAGCTCCAGCTGGCGATGAGGGAGCGCGGGACAAGCAGCTGCCTCTCGGCTCGATCGTCGCGAAGGGATTCGTCAAGAGCGTCGTTCCGTGCGTCCCGTCTTTCATCAAGTCTTCGTAGAGTGCGATCGATTTTCGTCAGAGTCGACGCTCACAATAATTCTATATACCGGTAGGGTTCGTCACAATCCTGAACAATATCGTCGCGTCTGCGGGGCTTATTTCTCGTACCACATTTTATACAAAAAGAGGCGCTCGGTATTATTAGACGCACGACGAGACGAAACAGGGCCGCTCAGAACTACAGTACGCCCCTCGGTGCACACACACACATTTTCGGAGTCGGTGGCGGAGATTCAATCTTCGGCTGTAGAGCACGCTCCACGCTGCCGGTAGGGCATACGCGTATCATTCTCAGCAAGCAGAGAGGCACTTGCCACTCTCCTTGACTACCAGCCGGGTCGGTGCGCCATCTGTGGCGCCTTCCTCGGCACGCAGCGACGATCGCCCTCCTCCAACAAGCGGGCTGGAGAGCGGCGGGCTGCGGCTCCATTGCTGGTTACCCGAGCCCGCGACGCACGCGTAGAATCCCACCGGCGCGCCCTCGGCCATGTCATGGTTGGAGACGTCGAGGCAGTAGTCGCGCCCGGTGTGGACGATTGGCTGAGGGTCCGCCGTGGTCGAGTTCCGTTCGGGGGCCAGCCGCTGTCGGCTGTCGGTGGAAGAGCATGCTTCGAGTTGCGCGAGCGGGAAGCCATATGTGGGATCGGTCCCAGGCCCCACACTCACGCACAGCCGCCCGTCGAGTGAGAGGCGCCCGATGACGTCAAACGTCCAGGCTTGGTGCGCCGCGAGTGGACTGCCATGGATTCCACAGCTCAGCATTTGGAGCACGTCGCCGGCCACCGACTCGTCGCACGGGGGCGGCGGAGTCGGGGGCACCCCCCATTGCGGCCGATCAACGAACTCGACGGTCGCGTTCGCCGACGCGTTGTGCAGCTCGAGCACTACGAGCTCGTTGGCGGCGTTGGCGCGGATCAGCGGCCAAGGCACGTAGAGCGTCTGCTGTGGGCCCTGAGTGTTCCAATAGCGTCCGAGACCGAACCCATTGACCCACACGACGCCCTTGACGAACCCCGGCAGGTGGAGGAACGTGTCAACCTGGTGGACCGAGGTGAACGTAGCACGGAAGAAGGCGGGCCCTTGGACGTTCGTGCCACGCGGCGCCCACGATAGGTTGCCGAATTGGGTGCGGCGCGCCGCGTCCTCGACGTCCACGCAGCGCGTCGACCAGCCGTCGGAGGTTACGGCCAGCGGCTTGCCCTCGACGAGCACGCCGCCGAGCAGCCCGAAGCGGCCGTCGTCCATCCCGTGCGAGAAGTTGATGCGAGCAAGCAGCTCGAGCAGGATCGTAATGCGGCTGCCCTTGGAGATCGACGGAAGCCTCAGCACTGCGCTCGCGTCCGTGCGATAGATGGTGCCAACATACTCTTTTGTGGTCACGGGCGTGTCGATGAAGACGAGGGCGCGGTCGTGCAGCAAAGGGAGAGAGAGCCTGGCGCCGCCCGCCACGTCCTCAGCGAGGCTCGCCTCAAAGACGGCAAAGCCGCCGCCGAAGCAGCCCACCCGCTCCACCCCGGCTGGAGGTGTCGCGTCCCCGGTTGAGGCGAGAGACGGCTGGAGGCTGTACGCGGCATCGAGGAATGGGACGAACTCATCGAGTGGCACGGCGCCGAGTGCAGCGCGCGGTGCGAGCGGCGCCTCCGGCGGCGGCGGCGCGGGCGGCGTGCTTGCCGGCTGCCCATACCAGAGCATGCGCGCAAGGCGCGCTGGCTGGATGAGCTGTTGACGGACCGCCTCGAACTTGTCGATGCGGTCGGAGCCGTATCCGTGCTCGCCACCCTCGGAGATAGGCGCGTCGTAGTCATACGAGGTGATGTCGGGCTGGTACGACGCGCCGCCGCCGCCGTTAGCGCCCGCCGTCCACGCGAATGAGGTGCCGCCGTGCGCCATGTACAAGTTCGCAGAGCCCCAGCCGTCCGCCGTGTCGAGCACCTTGCCCAGCAAACTCGCGGCAGATGCCGAGGAGGTATTGGCCATCTGCTCACCCCAGTGCGTGAGCCAGCCTGGGTAGAGCTCGGCGCACATGAAGGGCGAGCCGCCTGGCGGGTTGAACTTCTTCTGCGCCTCCCATGTAGCCTCCGGGTTTCCACAGCCGTCGCCCACGGTCATCACTGATCCGCCCGGGAGGGAGCCTCGCGTCATGTAGCCCGCGTCGCCACCGTCCGTGGTGTAGAGGAGGGCCTCGTTGCCGAGCGCGGCGCGTGCGAGTGACACGAGCGCCTCCATGTATTGCTTGTCGCTCGGGTGCTGGGACACGTCTCCATACGAGCCAAACTCGTTCTCCACCTGGAACATGAGCACATTGCCGCCGTTGTGGAACATGAGCGGCCGCACGACGGGCAGCAGAGCCGCCCAGTAGCGCTCGACAAAGCTCATGTACGGCTGCGCGTAGGTACGCAGCGTGAGCGTGCCGTTGTACAACATCCACGCCGGGAAGCCGCCAAACTCCCACTCGCCGCACATGTATGGGCCGCCGCGCAGGAGGACGAACAGGCCATGATCGCCCGCCTGCCGGACGAAGGCCGCCAGATCGCGCCACTCTGATGTGAAATCGAACTTGCCGGGAGTCGCCTCGTGCCAGTTCCAAGGTACATACGTTGCGATCGCATTGAGCCCCATAGCGCGAGCACGTCCCAAACGGTCCGACCACAGCTTTGGGTGCACGCGAGAGTAGTGCATCTCGCCAGACGCCAATGTGACGGGAAAGGTGCCGTTGATGACGAACTTGTTGTCGCGCACGCCGAACGTTTGGGCGACGGTTGTAGTCGCAAGGGCCTGAAGGAGCACGAAGCGCGGGGTCGGCATCGCCGGGTGATGAGAATTTGTTGTCCTTATGTTTCGTTACCCGGTTATGATTGTAGGATTACGAAAAAAAGACACCGGGGGTGCCGGGACCACACAGGACACACGGGCACACGGGCACACGGGTACCCCGTAGCGTTCACGAGCTTTCGAATCATGTCGAATATTCTGCTGTGCCCGCGGGAACAGCCGTCCGTCTTACCCGAGCCGCCTCGCTCAACATGATGGACCGACCGAATGCCGACCCCGCGGTAAACTAAAACTTTAGTCGCGGCGAGCTCTGAACCTTAGTCATCTCTTGTGTCCGAGTCCCATACCGGTCATTAAGATTAACCGGAGAGCATCGCATGAACACTGAAATCCGAATCATCAAGCGCGAGTGTGTTCGGTTATGTGTTTGCTGTGTCAGTCTCTCAGTCAGCGTGCACAGTGCTCGGCTCCAACGGCTGGGGAGCGGTTACGAGGCTTACGAGGCGTCTACCTCTACCTCCGTCAGGTGACGGGGTCCGAAGACGAACCACCGGACATACCGCTGACCGGGGCGCGGTCTCTGCCCTAAACGCTAAAGCCACGGGCCATGCTATGCCAACTCTCCAAATGCCATTCTCGGACTCCGCCACCCCCCCCCCCCTCCTCCGGCCCTCAGTTACAGAACAGTGCGACCGCCTAACCGGTCGCGGTTGCCGGTTCCGCCCGGCGCTCAAAGACACCTGGCATGATCGGGGCGAGCCGCGCGGCGGGACACACACATGACACGCACACGGCGACCCGGTGCACAAACATGAACGATCAAGTTCGTTTCGCCTGTGATTGCAGACAGCGTGCAGACATCAAGACAAACGCGCCGTGTTCGGCGACGAGCCCTCCTCTGCACAACGTGGACGGTGGCGACGCGGGCGACACAAGACGCTAGGCGCCCTCCCGAGCGGATCAGTGATGACCGTGGCGTGCGTAGCACAAGGCTGCCTCTATCGGTGTCGCAAACGTGCCGAGTCGCCGCTGCGCACCATTTTCCGATACCACCGCCTCGTATTTGCCACCTCGCTTGATCACGCCTTTGAAGCCCGTCTGACTTTTCGACGACGGCACCAGCTCGAGCCCCTCGGCGGCCGCGGCTGCCATAGCCTCGTCCGCCGTCAGCGGCTGATGCCCTCCGACCCTCGCCTCCGACGCCTCCGCCACCGCTCGCTCCGCTCCTATGTACCTAGCGTAGCACAAGGCCGCTTCTTCCGGCGTCACTGACTGGAAGACGACTTCCGAGTATGGAAGACGACGTCCGCTGCGGCAAGCGCTGGGCTCAATCCGTCGAATGGGGAGGCGGCGCTGCGTACCATTTTCCGATACCACCGCCTCGTATTTGCCACCTCGCTTGATCACGCCCTTGAAGCCCGTCTGACCTTTCGACGACGGCACCAGCTCGAGCCCCTCGGCCGCCGCGGCAGCCCTGGCCTCGTCCGCCGTCAGCGGCTGATAGCCCTCGCCCCTCGCCTCCGCCGCCTCCGCCGCCGCTCGCTCCGCTCCTATGTACCTAGCGTAGCACAAGGCCGCCTCCTCTGCCGTCACAAAGTTGCCGAGGCGGCGCTGCGCACCATTTTCCGATGCCACCGCGTCGTATTTGCCTCCACGCTTGATCACGCCCTTGAAGCCCGTCTGATTTTGGGACGACGGCACCAGCTCGAGCCCCTCGGCAGCCGCGGTCGATCTGGCCTCGTCCGCCGTCAGCGGCTGATGCCCTCCGACCCTCGCCTCCGCCCTCGGCCGCTGCTCTTCGAGGTGTGAAGGGTCGAGGGGTCGAGGGGCGACGGCAGCAGCCTCAGCCCTGGTCTCGTCCTGCGTCTTTCCGCACGAGACCAGGGCTGAGGCTGCTGCCGCCGCACCGGGAGATACGCTGCTCGTGCTTTGAGAGGGCGCCTTCCTCGATTTCTTGCGTGCATGGCGAATAGGATCTGTGCCACTGTCATCGAGTACTGCACCAGTGGGAGCTGACGACGAGCCTGCATCTGCCCAGTGAACGTGGACAGCATCGACCTCGACGCAAGCCTGGACGTCGACCTCGACGCCCGGTTCCACCTCCACTGCAATGAGGTTCATCATGTTGCGGAAGCTGCGTCCGTGGAGCCCAGGGCTCGCCACCCAGCACACTGCGAGAGGACCACACGGAACGCAGGTGTGCGCGCGGCGGGCGCGCCTCTCACCGCGATCGCTGTGGGAAGAAACAATTTTACCATCACGACGCCTCCGGAGCTGCTCGAAGAAGTGCAAATCTACAACCTCAAACACAGTTTACAGATGTGGGTAGGATTCAGCACAACAGTTCAGGGCGCAGAGCCAGAGCGCAGACCGCAGAGGGGCAAGCGCCTGCGTCGCCGGCTGCGCGGGGCGGGGCGGCCTCAGCAAGATGAGAGGACGAGATGTGCACACAGACGACGTTGTGTAACAGTGAAGGTGACGATAAAAGGAAACCCGATTGCTAAATCAACCTGCACTCCAACCGCGAGCTCATGCGCAAATCCTGAAGCTTCGGTCTCGAACTAAACGAGAGAGAGGCGTGGCGCTTGAGCGAGCGGCTGCTTTCCTGAAGATCGCCAAAGCGAATACAGCATGGATTCGTGCTTAGCTAATGATGTCGGCGATTCGCTGCTGATGCGCATCGCGTCCCAAGTGCGTGGACGTCCGCTCCCTGGATGCCTGCTTCGCAGCAGCTTTGCCTTGAGCACTTGAAGCAAACTTTGCTTGCCGCGCTTCTGCGGCCTCTGCTGCTCGCTGTCGCGTCTGAGCGTCCAGAATTGGGTCGCGGCCCTCGTCGCGGGCGCCGCCGAGGCAGCTGGATAGACAGCCGCCCATGAAAATGCGAAATGGGTATAGCCAAACTTACGAGCGCCGTGTCGGTTTTTTCTGAGCTGCGTGGGCGATGGCTTCTCGATAGAGTATATTGCACTGCAATTGAAACAGTCGCTGTGACTACCCATTAGGTTTAGGATTGTCTTCGCTCTCGTGTGCACGCTTGTGTGTCACGTTTACACACGCCGTCGCGCCCCGGCCCGTCGGGTTCGCGATGCCGTGTTCGCACTCTTCCCGGTGCTCGCGCAATACCCCACTGCCGCATGGCGCGCACATACACAGCTTTCCTTTCTGACAGGGTTCGGTGTTTCCCCACAGCATCATGATCCGACCAGGCGAATCTCTCAGCGATCCGGCGAACGCGGGGCGGCGGCGGTTGCTCGGGCCACAGTTGCGGTGGCCGTTGCAGCGGCGGGCCGCGCCGCGGTGGCCGTCGCCGGCCGCGCGGCGACGGCGACCGCGGGGCGTGCCGATGTGGCAACGGCAGCCGCCGGGCGGGCGGCGGTGGCCGTGGCGGTCGCCGCCGTAGCTGAGGCGACCGCGGGGCGCGCCGCTGTGGCAACGGCAGCCGCCGGGCGGGCGGCGGTGGCCGT